>CAUYQG010062351.1:0-70051 GCA_963574415.1 Tarsius wallacei | reverse complement strand
GCCCCTCCCGGCCACGACAGCCTCGACCTGCTGGGCTCCAGTGATCCTTCCGCCTCAGCCTTCCAAGTAGCTGGAACTACAGGCGCGCGCTACCACGCCCGGCTAATTTTTTGATTTATTGTAGAGATGAGGTCTCGCTTGTCCAGGCGGGTCTTGAACCCGCGGGCTCAGGCGATCCACTCACCTCAGCCTCCCAAAGGCGCAGGATTACAGGCTGAGCCACCGAGCCTGGCTCAAATATTTTTTCTATCAATATTGTAGACAGTCCTCGGGCTTTATAAAAATTCAAAATTTATGCGAAGTTAGAGTCAATGATTTAAAATTTCAGTTCTGTAATCGGTGCTGCTTCATTATGCTATATAATGTTCATAACTACATTTGCATTGAGTTCCTGGATCTGTCATTCATTGTGTGAACACACTTACTTTGAAAGCCCCTTCTCATTTTCCTCGTGTTCTAATTTCTAGTCGGCAAAACAGAAGGATATGTAACATATTTACCCATAGGAGTTTAAATGAGATAAACAAAAATCTCTTCCGTTGCCCACAAAGAAAAAAGAAACACAGATATTTAAGAGCAGTATAGTGTGGTCTTTAAAAACAAGGGTTTTGAGATATAGTTAGTCTTGTGTTTGTGACTGGATTCTGCTAAATATGAGGCATGTGACCTTGAGGAATTTATAACTTAATCTCTCTAAGACTAATTACTTATTAATAAAAGTAGGGTAACAGTCATACTCACCACATAGAGTTGTCATGGGGATTCTATGAGATAGGAAAAAGAAAGTGTTTAGTACATATCTCAGACTCAGTTGGCTTTGATGACCATTTATTCCTGCATGAGTATCTGTTGATTAATCTGTTTTCATCTAATTAGATATATGTGTGTATGTATGTGTGTGTGTACCTATTTCCTTCAAGCTGAAAAGCAAGACTGATTCTAGTTTCAAACATGTTCCTAAGAATAATATGACGTGTCTAGTGGTCAGTTAGTAATGCAGACTGGGATCTTGAGTGAAAAGTTTTAGCATGGCATGGCTTTCAGAGTTATTGGTCTCTGTATAGTAACTGAAGTCACATATACGGATGAAATCACCCTATCAGAAATGAAAGCTAAGGGTAAGTCCATAGGAAACGCAAACAGTAAGGGACAAGAAGAGGAATAAGACAATATGCCACAGCCATTGTTTTGTTAAGCACTGGCCAGGCCTTGTGTTCTTTGAGCTATGTCTGCCATGTTTTCTTAGCTTTGGCCCCCTCCTCTACCTTGGGGCAGTGAATCAATCGCTCTCTCTCTCTCTCTCTCTCTCTTCCACCCCCTATTTCCAATATACTTTCTAAATAAACTATATTTTCCAATCAAAAAAGAAAAGAAAATATGCCTCTTCTCTGAACAAGGAGGATGGTACCTGGGATTGGATACAAATACAGACAAAATGTTAACCGCGAAGAAGGTAAGAAATTGGCATGTTTAATGATGCCTGTTTTCTTTTTTTTCTTTCTTTCTCTTTTTTTTTTTTTTGAGAAAGCAAGATTTGGCCAAGCTCAGTGGCTCAATCCTATAATCCCAGCACTGTGGGAGATCCAGGCGAGTGGATTGCCTGAGTCCACAGGTTTGAGAACAGCCTGAGCAACTTAGCTAGACCTCATCTCTACAACAAATCAAAAAATTAGCCGGGCATCGTAGTGTATGCCTGTAGTTCTGACTACTTGGAAAGCTGAGGCAGAAGGATCACCAGGTCGATGCTGGGGTGACCATGAGCATGTCACGGCACTCCAGCCTGAGCGACAGAGTGAGACCCCAGCTCAGAGAGAGAGAGAGAGAGAGAGAGAGAGAGAGAGAAAGCAGGATTTATTGAGAGAACAGAAAAAGCTCCCATAGTGAGAGGGGACCCCAGAGGGTTGCCCGAGCTCTGCTTTCTTGAAGCATGTTTTAGGGGAATTCATTGAAATTAGGGAAAGAACAGAAGCAGGGGAAGTCAATGGACCAGCTTAAGTGATGACTATAATTACATGAAATTAGAAGAAGGCGGGGTTAGAACGTGAGTCAGGACGCAATCAGGGAGGATCTTAACTGCTAGGTTAATATTTATTTCCTATGACTGAGGGAAATCATAGGATGAGGACAAAGCTTTGGGGATCTTAAATGATCCCCAAAGAGTGTGACGTCCATTGTAGGGGAAGGAACTGGAGTCAGGGAAACTAGTTAGAAGGCTGTTATAACAATGTAGCCTGAGGACTACTTGTTGGGTATGGAATACTCTATATGTTCTGGCACTTACTACTCTTCTGGTCCTCCCTCTAACCCTCCACCGCTTCGCACCCCATCAATTATACCCTTCTTCACTGGTCTAGTGACTTTTCATCCTTCGAACCTCAATTCAAGCATCACCTCCTCAGGGTAGCTTTCCCCGACACCTGTCTGACCTTGACATCCTCCTCCGTCTTCCCATCTCAACCTATCATGAAATTGATCTTACTGTACTGTGATGGCTGGTCTGCGTGGCTTCATCCCCTCACGAACATCAAACTTCCTAAAGGCACAAACCATGTCTTCTTCTTATTCCTTGGCATCTAGCTTGAAGCCTGGAAGGTGACCAAAATTCAGTGAATGTGAATGAATGAATAAGTGAATGAGTGAATGAACACACACATGCAGGTGTACAGGAGCTGACTGAATGCTATTAACATGAGTAACTGAATCATAAAGGAAACACAGGCGTAGTATATGTAATAGTAAGCAATGTAAAAATGGATATTTCAAGAAAATGAAGGGTAATTATTGGGCTTTTTTTTCTTTGCGACAAAGGTCAGTAAATTCTCCTTAAGTCATTCTAGCCATAATTTGCATTCAAACAATGAGTGTTCCTCTGGACTGCTTCTAAGTTATTCTGCTAAGCACTTAGCAGATGTGCTAAGCCTGTCCCTGTTTGCTGAGAGCCAAACAGGTGAGAAAGAAATAAAAGTGCTTTTCTTTTCATGTGTTTTTTTAACAGGCTTTTCTGTAGAACAGAATCAGGCTGGTCTTCCTCACAACTAGTGATGTTTTACAGTGTGTGTGTGTGTCTTTTTTTAAATGCCACACAAAAGGCAGTGCCTTTTATCTGGAGAGGTTATACCTGCATCACACCAAGTCCATGATTTCATGGACTTGGTGGGCTAGTTCTTGTCAGAGTGTAGGTAAAGCCTGCCAGAAATGGTTATGCAGAAAGCTTTTGTGCCTTTTATTGAGAACTAGAAGAAAAATTAAATCTCCCAACTATAAAAGCATAGTTTCATTTAACTTTATTCACTAGTGTTTTTTTTTTCTCAGACCTTTTTACCACATCCACACGATCATGACCCAGGCACTTGAACATATAGAAGTGTACCAAACGTTTCATGAATTTTCTTTCATTTCTTCACTCTACTTTGCTGTTATGCTATTCTATTAATTTTTCGAAGCATCACTCTGACCCATAAATTGATTTCTTCAACTACTAAGGATCTTAGTCACATTCAGAAACAATACCTTGATAATCACCATTGGCTACAACAAGGGAGAAGCAGGAAAATAATAATCTACAAGTAAGCTCTACTGTTTCACTGTTATATCCATTTTTGCTATTTTAACTAATTTATCTCATCAAGCTGAGCAGTTCAGTCAAATATCAAACTCTTTTTATTTGTGTCTTAATACATTCTATCTTTAGACTTCTTTTTGTGTTGTTTCGTTGTTTTGGTATTTGGCAGGAGGAATGAGGATATGATGGAGAGAAAAGGACAACAGACCATGTGAGTATTGTCTTAGGGTAAAAGATTAACCTCAAGAAGCATAGTATGGCAACCCCTTCGGGTCCCCTCCCACTGTGGGAGCTATTCTGTCCTCTCCATAAATCCTGCTTTCTAAAAAACAAGGAGTATAGTAGGTCCATGAGACTTTGATGTCATCATGCTGCACTTTCTTGGACCTTTACCTTGGTTTTTGACTCTGCCAAAAAGATTTTAACAAATTCGGTTTAAAGATCTTAATTGACTTTTATTTGTGATTCTAGAATCAGGTTATACACATCATTCCAATGAGCTGAGCAGAGGAGATTGGTTGTACAGACAGAAAAGAGATATCTAGCCAGGCACAGTGGCTCACACCTGTAATCACACCACTTTGGGAGGCCAAGATGGGAGGATCACTTGGGTCCAGGAGTTTGAGGCCAGCCTAGGCAACATAGTAAGACCCAGTCACTACAAATAAAAAATAAAAAAATTGGCTAGGCATAGTGGTATGTGCCTGTAGTCCTAGCTACTCAGGAGCCTGCGTCAGAAGGATGGACTGAGTCCAAGAGGTTGAGACTGTGGTTGCCATGAGCATGTCACTGCACTCCAGCCTGGGCGACAGAGTGAGATTGCAAAGTGACTTTTCTTGTAAAGGTTACAGCAGAGAGGACTTCCTTGTCATGCTGGCTAAAACTGGCCAGTTGAGGAACTTGGCTATTGTCTCTCTCCTGATTTCTCAGAAGGTCAGACATCTTAGTTTCAGTTTAGTGGTATGGAACTTCCGCATGACTAACTCCATTTTGGTTTGGTCTGTCGGGCCTAGCATGGGATCTCAGGCCAAACCGACAGCCTCCTACAAGTTTTATCTAACAACTAATTCACACATTCATTCAACAAGTATTTTGTGGCACTTGCTATAGGCATTTGGGGATTCGAAGATAAAATATAGATTTCTGCCATAAACATGTTAATAATCTGGGAAGGAGAGGAATGTAGGAAAAATTATGAAGCAATTATTTTAAAAATCAGTCTAATTATGCAGGCATGAGTTTCTCCATCTGAATTAAACTGATATCTCGATGCAATGCACTATTATAAGAAATGTAGCTATTTAATTCCACTTGGTAGAAAAATAAACATCCAAGCCCAGTCATCAGTTGTACATCTCTTGTGGCAGAGAGTTAATTTGAGCTTAACTTAATTCTTCTCACCCCGAATGAGTCAAGACTTCCTCCAAAGTACTCTTTGGATTTCAGCCTGCACAGCTTTGGAGAAACTTGATCAACGATAATTAAAGATTCTTTTCAGTGATGCTCTGTGCTTGCTTGTGAGAACTCATTATCTTAAGTCCATTTTGCTAATCTTGGTGCATATATGTCTATACTGTTGGGTAATGAGTAAAATTCTTAAGAAAGCCAAGGTATAGATATTGTTCAGCGAATTCAGTTCATATTTGTTTTTCTTCTGTAAATAGCTGGAGAAGGAGATTAAATTGTATCTGATCCCGTTTTCTAACTGACATAAATATGCGTGTCAGAAGAAAGAAATCCAAAAGCATGAATAAGCCCTTAATTATTTTCAAGAAGAAAACAATATAAATAGGTCTCTTACGGGAAAAGATTTACATTTTGCCTTATAAGTCATTTTAATGGTTCATGTTTAACTGAAATGTGAGATATTTAAACTAGTGACTAAAAATACCCAGACAGTTCTTATCAGAACAGGAAAATCTAGTGGAGAAAGGAACAAGCCATGAGAACAGGTAGAAGAGTGGAGACTGGTTCTTACTTGCTTTTGAAATCAAAACCAGCCAAACCAAACTATGCTTCAAGATTCTAGGTGACGACGGACTGTTGAGTCTGTGTTCAGTTTCCAATCATCTGTTCCTTGGGCCTCCTGTAGGAGGCTACTTCGGCCGAGTGCTGCCCTTGGTTATAATTTTCACAGACTGGGACTCTCAACAAGCATCACCCTCTGTCGACCCCTGTAGTTCCAGCTACTTGGAGGGCTGAGGTGGAAAGATCGCCTGAGCCTAACAGGTTGAGGCTGTGGTGGCCGTGAGTGCTCCACTGCATTCCAGCCTGGGTAACAGAGTGAGACCCCGACACACACAAAATAAATAAAGAATTTTTTTTAAGCACAAAATAATCTGGAAGTTTTGTATTATGTGCAATGTTTGTATGTAAATAATTACTTATAAAATCTAAGTAAAAATCATCTGACTCTATAGATTTCAACAACATTCCACCAAAAATAACTGAGTTATACACATAAAGAAAGGACACTGAAGAAATCTACAGCCTTTGACTGAAGATGGTCTTAGATTCTTTTAGTAGTTAGTCCAATTCTTAAATTCACCAAGTTTTACACAGAACTTTTTTTTTCTGTAGCTAGATTGTGATTGATTTTTTTTTTTAACGTAAACAGCAGTAGATTAGGGAATTAATTAAGGGAACTAAAATGTCTTCTCCACTTCACTTCACTTACAAGTCCTGCTGAGCAGATGGAAGCAGACCGGTAAGGAGATTATTTCTCCGTAGGGTGTGCAGATATAACAAATAGTGTGATTCACAAGCCTAAGGGGGTTATATTGAGAAAAGGCTCTGTTATGACCTACCAACTATTTATAGTATTTAAAGAAATCAATTGCAGTTAACTCTTTCAACTGGTAAACAAATAGGCATGAAATGAAAAAAAAAATTCACTTCTAGAAGTTTTTTTCAGGGATGAGATATTTTAAGGCAAATGTCTTCTTTTGTCATTCATCATTTGTATAATACATCTTCATGTAGGTGGTGTGTATGTTTGGGGTCACTTGTTCACTGCCACTTAGAAACAGATGAAAATCAGCTGGGCACAGTGGTTCACACTTGAATCCCAGTGCTTTGCGAGGCTGAGGTAGGATGGCCACTTGGGACCAGGAGTTGGAGGCTGCAATGAACCATTATCACACCAGTGAACTTTAGCCTAGGAGACAGAGCAAAGATTTTGTCTCTTAAAAAAAAAAAAAAGGCAACCCCCTCAGGTCCCCTCCTGCTCTGGCAGCTCTTCTGTCCTTTCAATAAATCTTGCTTTCAAAAAAAAAAGGAAAGAAAAAGAAAAGAAACCAATAAAAATGTTTTATAGGATGCAAATTCTAAAAATTATCCCCTTCAATACACTTCATTTCTCCTTAATCTCTCAACATGCTGACCATCATTTCTGACCCATCTCACATCCCCATTCACATCAATTTCTGACCCATCTCCTGTCCACATGATGATCAAGTCAATCCACATTATAATCTCACTTCCTGTCTTATTTTCTATGCAGAATAATGTATGATTTCCTCAATATCTGTTTGCATGACCACATAGTTAATTTTAAGTGTACAGATCATTTTGTCTAGCCCTAAGGTTGGAGTTCACAGTTTGTATCCCAACCTAAGTCTGAAGTTAAAGAGAGAGACCAATAGAGAGAGAGAAAGAAGAGAGGAGGGAGACAGAGAGAGAGGAGGGGAGAGAAAGAGTGAGAGAGAGGGAGAACAAGAGGGAAGAGAGGAGACAGGAGAGTGAGAGGGAGAGAGAAGGAGGAGGAGGAAGGGAGAAGAAGGGAAGAGGGGAGACCAGGTAAATGTGAAGAAAGAGTTCTCTTTCTTTAAGATCAAAACATCCAAGAGTTCTTCCCTACAGTGCTGCTTGGTCATATAAATAGTCAAGGTCTAGTTTAAAAGACCCATTTAGAAAATACCAAGAGGTCACACTTTCTTAGTGACTCTGACCTGGCCTCTGCTGGCTTTTGAGATCTCCTTTCTCATCACTTCCTTACCGGCTCTGCTTTTCCCCGACAACCTCTTCCAGTTCCACACCTGGGTCATGTCTTCCCTCCACTTTCACTCTCCACATAGTCGTTTCATTTTGCTCAAACTCTCTCCAGCATTTTTTCCACTGGGATCATTTTTACTCATTATTAGGAGTTACCACCTTTGTCACCTCCCACAGAATGTGGGTCAGGATTTTTCCCACCTCACCCCGCTGATGTTCCTGAAGTATAACTGGATTTCGATTGTCTAGTTCATTGCTTGATGGCCCTCCCACATCCGTCTTCAAACCACAGAACTCATCCTGACAGCTGCAGTTAAGATAGCACTCACACATTTTTTTTTGAATGAATGAATGCATATTTGAGTGGCGTGAATAAAATAATGAATGAATGTATCTCGGAATCCATTGTAGGTTATAAACAACCCTCTTCCCTGAGACTGAAGCTTCTAGCCCCTGGCGTGGGGCTGTGTATACCCCTGTTCCAACCTCCTGTTCTCAGGTGGTCCTTCCACCTCAACCTGCCGAGCAGCTGGGACTACAGGCACGCCACATGCAAGGCTTCCTCTTTTATGTACAGCAAAACTCCGCAACTATTTATGATACTTTTCTTATTTTTCGATAAACACTTTCAGCAATTATACACTTTTTTTTCCTTAAAGGTGCATTTTAAACGCAAATAAAGCACTGAGTTCTCAGTTTCCAAGAAAGTTGACGATAAACGTGCAACTTGCGTGGGTCACATTGTTTCTCAATACTGACCATTCAGAGAAGGAAGAGGAGCCAGTCAGTGGGAGTGCCACTGACCCCCAAGCACCAGAAGAGACAAAGGCAGCACCAGCATCTCTTTCTAAAGTTTTTCGTTGTTTTTGAGACTTGGCCCAAATATCACTTAACAGCTTTAGAAAAGGCCCATTTACATATCACTCAAAGAAGCATGATGTTTCATTTAGATCATGGCTCTTTAAGCTAATTTCACTCATTTTTTTTAAATTACAGATTTTCTTATGCATCTAAAATAAGTGAAGCAATCCCTGTTCATGCATTGGCAGAAGAATTTGTCAAAGTATTAAATACTGCCAGTGTTATATCAGCATCATCAGATTTTTTGAAGGAAAAAAATGAGTTAATTCCAATAATGGTTCTACTTTTTCATCCAGTTCACAGAATCAAAGGAAGGTTTTTGGAAGTTACTTCTGCCAAAAGAAGTTAATGTGATTGTAATGCTGTTATAAAATCAAATGAAAAGTTCAACACTGAAGATAAGTTAATGAGTGTTGTTTTGTTTGTCCGATTCTACTGATAATACATCACGTAAATTTTGGTCAAGAACAACATTATAACAAAACGATGTTTTTATTAAATTAAGAAACCAGTGGACTCAATTGTAGTGTACACATAGTTTTCACTTGCATCCAAATAATGATTCCATGTTTGATCAAATGTCAGATGATGACACATATTTTGCTATGTCTATAAACTCAAGTCCACTATTTTGGACAAAACTGACGTGAAGAGAGAGTGAATTGCCACTCTGAAATATTTTTTGTAGCCATCATCAATCGAATTTTATAACGACTGGGCTTTTGAAGAATCCCAGTATAATATCTAAAATGGTTTTGAAGCTGGTCTGTAATCCCAGCACTTTGGGAGGCTGAGGTGGAAAGATTTCTTGAGCTCAGGAGCTTGAGACCAACCTGGGCAACATAGTGAAAACTTGTCTTCACACACACACACACACACACACACACACACACACACAAAATCAAAAAATTAGCTGGGAGTTGTGGCTTGTGCCTGTAGTCCCAGCTACTTGAGAGACTGACGTAAAAGGATCACCTGAGCCCAGGAAGTGGAGGTTGCAGTGAGCAGTGATGGTGCCACTGCCCTCCAGCCTGGGCAATAGAGTGGCTCAAAATAACATAAAATATAAAATTTAATTTAATTTAATTTAAAAAGTATTGACCTTTAGGAGCATGATTCTTTACATTTTGGTTGCCATTGTGTTCAAAATGAGTGAAAATCTTTAATCAGATTATTTAATAAATGAAGTGCCAAAAAGTGTTAGTTTATGAAGTTTCTGGAAAATTAGAATTATTTAAAACAAAACTTATGAATTGAAAGATATTATAAATTGTTCCTAAAAGAGCAAGGAATGAACCAAACAACTTAATTCATAAGAAGCTGGGTGATGTTCAAGATTTAAATTCGGTACCCTATAATTGCATTTTAAAATAAATTAACTTAGCATAATATCATTGGTAGAGTCCTATTTTAATTGAATAACTTTATATTTTGTAACAAATTAAAGAGGACTAAGAAGGACTATGGGTTAGTGGTATCTACATTTCATTTCTTTAAAAAACATTTACAAAATCTTGTGAAAATATTTGCTGAATAAACATATCCTAAATGGAAGTACATGGGAAAACAGTCTGAAATACTGAAATATTTTCATGTGAAAACAAACCATACAAGTGAATATTATTCACTTGGAACAATTGTTTTGAGCTTGTAAGCTATCTCAGTGCTTGCAAAAAGTGCATTTTATGTTTATCTAAAAGTATCATGGTCATACATTTATTTCTTTGCTCTGTCAGCTGAGAGGATCCAGAAGAAGTGACACTTTCTTCTGGAAGCAATAATTCTAGAAGCAGTAATCACAGCTAATGCCCAGATCTTAGTTTCTAGCACTACTCTCCAGTAAAAGTAAACAGGGCTCCTGGGAGAATTGGTTGAATCCATGACTAGTGCAGGAAATATACATGATGAGGGTGTTGCCTCTGGTAGTGCCAGAAAACAAGAAACTGTTCAACAACAACGACAATAAACAGATAAGTGAAGCCCGACATTGATAGGGGTATGTCAAAGGGACACAGCAGTCAGCTAAAGTAGCTCTCTACTGCCAAAGCTAGAACAATTTAAGCAACAACGTAAAGTAATATCAGAATAGACCCGGAAGCATAAAACAAACATCCATGAGTCTGTGCTAATGAAATAAATAAGTACATAAATAAATACATAATAAATAAATAGGCAAATCTCTCACACAGAAGAATTCTAAATAATTGATATGGATCCTTTACCTCCAAGAAGGTAGAGCATAACTCTCCATTTCTTTTTTTTTTTTTTTTTTTGAGTTGGAGTCTCATTCTGTCGCCCAGACTGGAGAGCAGCGGCCGCTCCCGGCCACCACAGCCTCAACCTGCTGGGTTCTGGCGATCCTTCCACCTCAGCCTTCCAAGTAGCTGGAACCACAGGCACGCACTACCACGCCCTGCTAATTTTTGATTATTGTAGAGATGAGGTCTCACCAAGTTGCCCAGGTGGGTCTCGAACCCGCACGCTCAGGCAATCCACTCAACTCAGCCTCCCAAGGCACGGGATTACAGGCTGAGCCAACTCTTCATTTCTTAAGTGTGGGCTGTGGGCTGTGGGCAGTGACTTCTAGTAACAGAGAACAGTATGAAAAGGGGAAATGAAGAGTAACTTTGCAGTAAAAAAAACCTGTCAACCCATACCTTAGCCAGCTGATCAAGGTTAACACCCACAGGCATAATTAGGCCAGGCACAGTGGCTCATACCTGCAATCCCAGCACTTTGAGAGTCGGAAGTAGGAGGATGACTTGAGCCCAGGGATTTCAGACCAGCCTGGGCAACATTGCGAGATCCTTTCTCTACAGAAAATAAAAAGTAAATAAAAAAAATTAGCCAAGTAAGGTGGAGTTAGTGGTTGTAGTGAGCTATGGTTGCATCACTGCACTCCAACCTGGCCAACAGAGCAAGACCTTGTCTCTGAAAAAATAAAAAAATAAAAATAAAAGCTGTGATACTGTGGTAATGCATGTTGATTGTATGTACCGATGATATGATATGACAAGAATGACACTCTACCTTTGTGGTCTTCCTCCCAAAAACACATAATCCCAATCTAATCAGATCAAGAAATAGAAGAAGAACTTTAAGTAAAATCCAGGGCAATCTGAATCATCTATGAATTTTAATCAATAACAATACATCACTATTAGTTCATTAATCGTAACAAATATACTTATGTAAAATAATAATAGAACAAATTGGGTGAGAAGGTATATGGGAACTCTTTGTACTGTATTTTTAATTTTTCTATAATTCTGAAAGTGTTTTTAAAAATAAAGTCATTTTTAAAAATAATAAAAGCATTTTCCCTTTTGCCTTGAATTCCAACATGGCCCAGCCAGGCCTTGGCTATTTCTCCTACTCATTCAACTAACTCTCAGTATTTTGTGTATTCTCTGTAAGAACGTAGATTTGTTTCCCCTGAAGTTCTATCAGGATTTCTTTCCAGAAAACAATCTTGGATCTGTAAAAATACTAGAACATGCTATAGTTTGGAGCTGACCAGCCTTTCGATAAATGAATAATTTATTTGCTTTTTCATCATTATCTAGAAAAAACAGTCAGTTTCAAATTTAGTAGCCATAAAATCAAACTTTGGCAAATTGCAGGTACTTGTATTTCAAAACCATGTTGAAAAGAATGCTTCCTTCAGAAAAATACCCCTGACACAGCATTACATATCTTTGCGGGATTTTTTCACTTTCATGGAAATTACTTCTAATAAATTCACCCTTGATTTTAATGAAATATATTTAGTGAGAGGCAGGGTATAATAGAGAAATTTATATATTTTGTTAATACTTTAGAAAATACCTTTGTATATTTCCCTAGCATCTAAAATGATGACTACTCAATAAATATCATTGCATTCATTTTATTTCCTATGAATTAATCTTATCTGACGCATCTTAATTCTTCACTCCCAGGGAAGAATTTCCATTTTTGATCTTTTTTCCACATTGAAATATGTAAGTATTTCACCCTAAGTATTTTTTGCAAGCATTTCCTCTATGCCCTCACCCAGAATAGCTTTCTTTAACACATATTATGTCACTGAACGCTGCCATTTCTTCCTGTAAATATCTTAGAGATACACACACAACCAATTCTTCTACTTGTACCTTTTCTTACCCCTCACTCAACAACCTCTGGATTATATTCCTTTGATCATTTACAAAATTATCTTTGCACCTTAACATGGCTTAGTATTGTTGATCTCTGCAATTAATGAAATGTTCCACACAGCGTAGCAAATTTCAGCTAAGCTGACTCTGAAAGGAAAAACAATTTGAACTGAAACCTCTTAGGAAAACAGCTGCAACAGTAAAATTGAGGTTAATAAAATGATCTTGCTACAACATGGATGAACCTCAAAAACACTATGCTTAAGAAAAGAAATCAGACATCAAAGACCACATATGATACGATTCACTTACATGAAACGTCTGTAAAGGCAAATACACAGAGAAAGAAGTACATTAGTGGTGTCTGGGTCCAAAGGCTGGAAACAGGGATTGCCTCTAAATGAATACAGCAGATCTTTTTTGGAGTGATGAAAATGTTCTAAATCTGGATTATGGCGATGTTTGCATAACTCTGTAAATTTACAAACATTCGTTGAATTATACACCTAAAAGGATGGATTTTATGAGATGCAAGTTATATCTCAATAAAGCTGTTTCAAAAATAATGTTTATTAGGATGTTGGTGTAGGGAGATGAACTCAGATCATCAAGAGAGATGTCTAAACTTGAGAATTATTATAGTTATTTTGCTTCAAAGTCAGAGGCAGCACTGGATTGCAAATATGTGTGAGTCCGCCACACATCACAGAAACTGCTAAGTACCATATGATGGATACGCTCAAGAAAGAGCTGAAGAAATGATCCTGGCTCTTCTAATGACTTTGTTTTTATTCAACCACCGTCCCTTCGCTCCTACCATTTCTGTTTGACAACTTAGAAAACAAATACCTTCTTGTATTTCTACTTATCATCGTTTAATGTCAGCTAGAGGTTTAGATGCCCATTTTCATTAATATCAGGCTCTTCTCTTTTTGTACGTGAGACTACTGAGTTCAAGCCACTAGTTGTAGAAAAAACTATGATAATTTTATATTTCCAACTGAACTGAAGAGGCACCTAACCTGTGAATAAATAAACGTCATTGATGAGCTAAAAATCAATAGAGAAAAAAACACAAGGAAAGGCTTTGTTGCAAGGATGGGTGCTAATCTTTAATTTCTGGATATTTATGGGAAGGATTCATGAATGTGAGAGAAGTGCATCGTTCACTTTTGTGTACCATTAGGGAAAAAACAGAAAGGAGCCAGTTATTAAAAAAATAAAATAAAAAAATAAGAAGTCCAGTGGTGAGAAATTGAACATATCACCCATGAAATGGTGTTAATTTGATAATTAAAATGTCTTAGTTCAAATGTAGATCCTGGACACTTAACAAAATGGTGACAAAATAATTAGGAATGAAGGCGTATTATACACACACTAATAGCTGAAACAGATCAAGTGTAAAGCTCCCTTCAAGAAAATGCTTTTTTGAACAGCACAGAGTAATTATGCATAGACCTTATATTATTTCATCATTCAAAGTGGGATCTGAGAAGAGAAGCAAGAAAGGAATCTTTCTAATTTGGCTGAGCCCTGAAGGGCACAATCAGAAGCAGCGGAGGAAGGGGGGATGAAAGGAGGTAAAAGAGAGACGTGAAAAGCTGACAATGGAGGGAGATGCTTTCTCTCCCTTCTCTCAGTGAATTTTCTCATTCCCTTTGCTTTCATTCTCTCACCTTCACCTTTAGTTTGCCCCCTTTAAGATTTCCTCCACTCTATTTATATATTTCCTCTTCACGCCTTCCTTTTGTCTCATAAAAACATTCATTAAGGCAAGAAAACTCTTGAGAAAAATGAAAATGAATGGTTTAATGTTTGTACTGAATTCAAGAGGAGGAGTTGAGGAAAGGAGACCAATGCATCATTTCTTTATGGCTCAAATGAGATGGCAAACTTAGGAGAAAATAGCAAACCAGGGGATAGAAACAGAGGGCTTTCATGAGGAGAGGTAATTCATCGCAATACCTATTGTTCTGAGGCTGGGTGTGCAAACTGATATTTGTACAGTTTCAGCTGGGTAATTGGGTTCTCTTGCTTTGTCTCTTTCCCTTGAGGAGTTTAAATTTTGCCTTTTATAACTATAATACAATGATGAGTCAGTGGCCCACTTTTTTAAGAAGGAGATTTTTTAACTTAGCTTACTGTATGGTTAGAAATGAAATGGCCCCGCTTCATGCCAGGGTCTTCTCTGTGCATAATGTATCCAAGAAATGCATTTAGCTGCTAATTTTGAATGAAGAGAAGAAAAGGGTAAATAAATATTATAATATGATATCGCATATCAAAGCAATATTCCTTAAGTCTGCTTATATTACCAAAACAAATCATTTCACTTATTATATTCCACCAATCCCTGGTGTAAGGTGTGTTAATTTTATTTCTATTTTTACTTCTATTATGCGCAATTGAGGTTAAATAATTTTTGCTGGGTCACTTATGGAGGACATTTTTAGATCTGAAAAGATAAATTTCTTCATCTTGCACAAGGGGAAACGCCTTCAGAGAAATGAAGCATCTTGCCCAAGTCTACACTAAGGGTAGGCTCGAAACTAGAACTCAGACCTCCTAGAGAATGCCTGACCCTAAAGCAAGCGACCTTCTTATTTATCACAGCAATGTTTCAGCCAGCACGTTTGAATTCTATTTAACTAGATTATGAGACCGAGAAGGCTTGTCTATAATCTATTTTGTGTTCCATTGGATAATATGAGAGATGCCATGAAGTTCTGAAGACACTGGTGGTGGTGACAACTCAGGACCAGCCCTAGGTCATACGAGGCAACCTCAATAACAAAAGATGCTCTGGGAAACCACCAGTGGGTATCTGGTAACAGGTCTTGAAGTAGGTCCCACCACTCCTGTATTTCTTGCAGCAAACTCTGAGTACAACCAGGGTTCCCTTCTTCATTTCACCATCTTTCCTATTCGAATTAAGAAGTTCACCTTCTTACTCCCTATTAGAATTACATGAAGGCTGGGCTCGGTGGCTCAGCCTGTCATCCCAGCACTTTGGGAGGCCAAGGCAAGTGGATTGCCTGAGCCCACAGGTTTGCAACCAGTTCAGGCAACTTAGTGAGACTTCATCTCTACAATAAATCAAAAATATTAGCTGGGTCTGGTAGCGCATTTCTGTAATCCCGGCTACTTGGAAGGTTGAGGTGGCAGGATCGCTGGAGCCCAACAGGTCAAGGCTGGGGTGGCCACAAGCATGACACTGCACTCCAGCTCAAAAAAAAAAATTCTGAAATAAGGGAACTTGATAATTATAATTTTAAAATTAGATTACCTTCTCATACTTTGTCTCATTTGTACCCACAGATATTGAGGCAGACAGTGGAACTCTGTTCGTTCCCTTGTTATTGCCATGTCTGAATGTGGATGGAAATCACAGGTATGGCCCTCTTCCCCTTCCCCCCCAAAAGCAAAATCCTTATTAATCTTCTCCATAATCAATCTTTATATTCAGTTTTTTTTTCCATGATACCTCCCAGACAAATCTCATGATACAATGCATCCTAAAGACGATTTATGTTCCCCTGGGTATAATCCCAGAAGAGGAATTGCTAGATCATAAGAAAGCTCAATTTTTAGTTCTTTGAGAAATTGCCACACTGCTTTCCACAGTTGAACTAGCTTATACCAACAATGTAGAAGTGTTTCATTTTCTCCACAGCCACTTCAGCCCCTTTGTTTTTTGATTTTTTAATGATATCCTTTCTTCATGATGTGAGATGGCATATCACTGTAGTTTTGATTTGCATTTCTCTGATGATTAGTGAGCCTAAGCATTTTCTCATGTGTTTGTTGGTCACTTGTATGTCTTCCTTTGAGAAGGGTCTGTTCATGTCCTTTGCCCATTTTTTAATGTTTTCTTCCCCCTTTCAACTGGTTTGAGTTCCTTGTAGATCATGGATGTTAGGCTTTTGTCAGATACATAGCTTCCAAATATTTTTTCTCATTTCATGGGCTATCTTTTTACTCTCCTGATAGTTTATTTTGCTATGCAAAAACTTTTCAGTTTGACAAAGTCCCACCTGCCCATGTTAACTTTTGTTGCATTTGCTTTTGAGGACTTTGCCATGAATGTATTGCCTACTTCGATATACAGGAGGGTGTTCCCTAAGTCTTCTTTTAAGATTCTTATACTTTGAGGTTTTACATAAGTCCTTGATCCATTTTGAGTTAATTTTGTTATATGGTGATAGGTAGGGTTTCAGTTTCATTCTTCTGCACGTGACTAGCCAGTTTTCCCAGCACCATTTGCTAAATGTTTTTTTGTTTCCCAAATATTTGTTATTGATGGCTTTGTTGAAGTAAGTTTGTTGGGGGCCCATGGTTTTATCTCCAGATTCTCCGTCCTGTTCCATTGGTCTGTGTCTATTCTCGTACCAATACCATACTCTTGGATATTGTAGCATAAAGGCTGATTTTTGAAGAACACAGTTCTTCATTATTTTCCTTTGGTGACTTGAGGCAAGTTATCTAACCTCTCTGTGCCTCAGTTTACTCTTCTGTAACATGAGGCTAACAATCGCATCTACCTCAAAGGTCTGTTCTAAAGATTAAATGAGTTAACATGCAAAGCCATTAGAGCAGTGGCTGGTTCATAATCAGACCCATATAACAGCTGTTGAATACTTTTCCCTTTTAAAATGCTTGAGTTTACTTAACCATCAAGCTGATTACCTTTAGGGTAACCTTCTCTAGTAGCCAAGAATAATGAACAAACAATAGCTAGCCATCTGTACAGATCAATCGAAACCAGGCTTTGCACGCTCACAGGCTTGCTATACTCCTGATAATTGACAGTCCTTTGTCCACAAGACTTGTTCACCAGGAATGAGGCTGTTTGAACTCAAATCTTGTTCCTGCAACCTCAGCACTCAGTATGAGATGTTAGGAGATTTATGACGCTAATGTTTAAAGCTACTGTTCCTTGGAAATAGTTAATATTGGGGGGGTTATATTTATTATGGAAATTAATACTCTCACTGTTTTATTCATTAATATTTTAATATGTTTATGATGAGACTCAACCCAAACCAATTTCTAAATCAAATCTGTCCCTCAGTAATTTGATTTGTTGGAACAGAGAACAAAAGCATTACCAACTGGGTACTTTGAATGAAATTATAATTAATTAGGCATATGAATGCACTAACTAATTTTGGATGAGTAATTAGATGACTAATTATGTTGAAAACAGAACTGTGTGCTTAATGAGATGACCATGGCCAATTCCACCCTCAGAGAATTTTTTCTAATAGTTAAACTTAAGATTGTTTTCTTGATGATTTAGACTCACCTGTTGCAACCAAGAAAATACGTGGAGGTGTGAATGGAGACTGTTTGAACTTGCAATTTTCATTATACATCCACAATCAAGGCCTATTTTCCAAAACACATGTTCTATGACTGTCCTCTGCAGGTTCATTGATATTCCATTTTTTCCTTCCACACCTTACACACACACAAACACACCCGCCTTCTTACAACCACCCAAATCCTAATTACTTCTGCTTAAGTTAAGGATTTCCACAACGATAAATTAAACAAGAAGAGAAATAACACGTTGGTTGTGCTATAGATAAATCTTAATCCATCCCAGAGAAATATTTGAAGTGGCAGTTTCCCCCTTTGAAAAGGCTCTGCCCGGGGTTTGCTCAGATCACAGGCAACCTTGAAGCATTCAGCAGTTCCGCTTTGGGCAGCTGGTTCTAACTAGCACCTATTTGGCAGAAAGCTACATTCAGGATTTCTGGTTTTAAGTTCAAACCAATATTTCATAGCAATTGTGTTGTCAGAATTCAGGTCAGGAAGATGGCAGATGTTAATTCAAACCAAAGAAGCAAAAACAAACTCTTTTCACTTTTTTTTTTTAAATCATCAAATTGGCAGCTCCATGCCAATTCTGAACACAAAACAAACTGCAAATGAGTTGGAGTCACACACCGTGGATGAGACATTCTCAAGGTATCTTGGGTCTGGTAGATACTGAATAGACTCTACAGACAATTCAGTGGTGGGAAAAGCGAGGGTCTTGGCATGTCAGAAAGTAACATTGTTGTTTTGCTTTATCCTAAAGAGAAAACCGAAACTCGTAACAATCCCAGTTTTTATGAGAATGCTTTCCTCATTGCCTGTTTTATCCGATGACTATAAGATCGGTCCCCAGAGAAAAGGCATCCACCCAGGCTCATCTTTTACCCTACACTTCAAAAGACTTCCCTTTCAGAAAGTGTTGTATCTGCAAGGAACGAGGATTCACACCTGGGATCCGGTTAGAGTCAAATCTACTCTGCAATTGGAATTCAAGATGCTCCATCATTTTACAATAAACGCAAATTTAGGAAAAGCCCTACACATTTTCAGTAACATATCTGTGTGTGGGCATTGTATATTTGTAACTAGCATTACATTTACTCTCTCTTCTGTCTGTTTTTATAGTTTCTTGAGGCAAAGAAAGACCCACCACTGAGAACTCTCCTGATGAAGATTTCTATCTTAAAGGTAAATCTCCCACTAACATGGAACCGTTTTGAATTAGCAATTCACTGTAAGTACATTCTTTAGGGTACTAGACACTGAAATAGCGATTTTCCCATGCCAAAACAATCATTAAAAAATTATCTCTTGTATTCTTCAAATCAGTCACCAATTATTTGACCAGTGTTTGAAGATTATCAAATAGCATTACCTGTCTGATCGATATTTTGTTCCTGTGAGACCAACACACTCAAGAGCACCCCTGTTTCTTTGTAAGACTCGTGTGTTGACCGAACATTTCCACAGAGATTGACTATCACCGCCCAGCAGTCCTTAGGTCTGTTATGAGATAATCTTATCTGGCGTGCCATTTTATTTTGATTATTGTCACTGACCTCTTCCTGGCCCAAAAAAGCTTTTAGGAATGTGGGCTCTCTACCTGAGGATGTGGGTATATTATTTATTTTAGATTAGGTGCTTTGGAAGGGCTTGCTTAAGGAGACATAGCATCCTGCCCGGAAAAAGACTTCCATTTCGCATACCACGGGCTGCACATTTCTTGTTGCAAATGGTGCAACACTCAAGAAAGTTAGTGAACTGCTGCCTTTGCCAGTTTAACCCATAAGAAAAAATAAAAGCCCTCTTTATAGTTTATTTGTTCCTCAATGAAAAAATGATTTAAAGGCTTTGAAAAAGAAACATAGGCTCTACAAATGTCCTGATGTGGCAACACAGACCACATTAGAAAGTGTACACAGCAAAATCCTAAAGACTGTCATTTTGGCTTGTCCATCACTGTGGCTTTCTCCGGGTTTGGCAGAATGATGCGTTCTTCTTTAGCTGTTAGAAAAGTTTATAACCCCTCCCACTTCCAGAAGGCATTGTTTCCGTTCTGAATTGGAGACTTGTTGGAACACTGATATTGTTAGAGAAGCTGAAAATATAAATAGACATATGAATTCAAAATAGTCACATGCCTCTGTTTTTTAAAAAAAATAGTATAACATTAGAACCTTCAATTGGCACTCTGAAAAATCTAGGGTATTCTGTCCACTACACTTGAGTCTATGTATATGTTGAACATACTATGACAGTACAGGAAAACCTAACATTAAAAAACTTTTATTTAGTCCAGTCCTACACTACCAACCTAAATGACTTTTCACAAATTAAGGAGTCTGTACAGAGTCCTAAAATCTTTCAGTTCAGTTAAGCTTAAGTCAATAAATATGTCCTGAGTGCTCCTAATATGTGCTTGATCCCATGAAATAAAAAATCAGAGCAATTCAGGAGAATTTGAAATTTATTGTTGATCGAGAGTTAATACTAATGGAGTTTGAGTATGTATTGGTTTGTAAACATATGTTGTGTGCAAAGGAACATGTGTATATGTGTGTTCATAAGTGTGTGTTCCTGAGTATGTGTATATATGTGAATATATGTGTCCCATGTTTGCTAAGAGCATATACTCTCTAAGATATGTATCATTTGGATTGGTGTCTTTTCTCCAATCTAAACCAAAAATTTATTTTGGAATTTATTTGTTTATTTTGAAAGCAGGATTTATTGAGACAACAGAAAAGCTCTCAAAGCAGGAGGGGACCAGAGGGGATTATCTTTTTTTTTTTTTTTTTTAGAATTTTTATGCCTGGTTAACTCATCCTATATCTGATTTTATATGTTGCTAATTATGGAATTCTTCTTGATAATATATTTGTACTGAGCAATCTATTTCCCTAGCCTTTGGTATGACACAGTGCACATTTTGCCAAAGTAAATGTATAAGCACCTAGTACAGTCTCTAAATTGAGCCCTTTAACTAACAGGAATGGCTGTATTTGTTTGACCCGTTAATATCTACTTTTTGGTCTTTTGTAAAAACAATGTAAATTTATATTGGCTGCAGAAATGCGTGTTCCAGGAGAGTTACATCTGTCCATAGCGTTTCATGATTTAGAATGTAAAGTATTTCTTCACTGCAGTTTATTTTTATGGAACTCGGTGTTCTAACTGCTATGGAATTTTAAAAACAAGTTATATTTCAATATGCATTTGTTTTAAAATGTAAGCTTCAAAAGAAAGTGAAGATAAGGGCATCACACTTTATCTTTTACCAAGAGTTTTCAGATGTAGTTGGCTAGTAACGTCTATTGCTTCTAAAATTATTTAAACTAAGATTAGATTGAGTTTATTGTGTTTTATTGCTTCACAGTTTGTGAGGATATGATAAAAGACCATCAAGACTATACACGGGTAAATTCTTTCTGATAACTTATTAACTAGTCCCCAATGGGTCTACCGTAGACCTCAGAGACTATGAAGTGGAAAATGTTAGATCACTTCTACTCTGGACTAATGTTAGGCACATGATAGGTAGACGCTGAAGGATACTCAGTAGTGGATGTCACCCAAAACAAAGCTGCCATGATTTCTCAAAAACATCCAAATACCCTAAGTGAAATGGCTATACGCGATTATTAACTCATGAATTGCAATGCCTGAGTGTCCATTGTTGAAACTAAGTTAAAAATGGAGAGTGTTCCATGCAGTTTCTGCTTTCCATTCCCAGTTTTACAGACCTTCACAAGGGATATCCTTTCGAAACAATCGTGTGTAGCAAATGGGGCATTAGTATCATCACTGCAATGTGTTCTCAGCACACCCATCTCTGTCCGTGCATGAGAGTCATTGCATAGGACTTGGGCCAAGGTCAAGTGTAAATCCCAGCTGTGGTGGTTCCTCCAAGAAGGTAAGATTGTGATTGCTTCAAGATGGCACCATTCCCTTAGGCTGAGAGTACTGCAGGTGTGACCCAGGTGTGAGAACACCTGCTTCCCACCTTGCTAGACCCAAACCAGGCATGGGGTTCAGAGGCTACCTGCCCTTCCTTGTGGGAGAACTGAAGACAGAGGCAGGGAACAAATTTCAGAGGCTGAACTCTTCCCTCCACACAAGGTGGCTACATAATAAATGGCATCCCATAGTAGATCTAAAGTATCCATTTTTCAACATGAATTCTTCAAAGCAGTGGTATGGAATGTAACTTCTGAAAGTTTAAAAAAATGGGGAAAAAAACCTTCCATATATTGGGAATGTCTTTAAATAGATTTTTAAAATTTCATTCATAAAAGTGAACTCTTACTGATAATTGTAGTCTGTTGAAATGCAAAAATATTGAATTCTCTATATCAAATAACATTTTTAAATCATGCTTTGTAAAAAAAAAAAAAGTAGAAACAGTAAAATTATATGAACAAATTGTCTACTATCTTGCATGCAACTGGCCAAGAAATCTGAAAAGGTGCAGGGCTGTTATGTAGACCACATAGGGAGCAGTTAGATGATGTTTCTTTATGGTTGGTCAGCTTGGTGATTAAAGGAATTAAGTAAATTCTGGGGGAAAAAATCAAGGAAAAATGTTACATCAATCTATCCCTAGAGTAGAATAAATAGCATAGATGTATATTAGAATTAAGAGAACTTAGAATTGTGAAAAAACATATGGTTCTCACCTTCAAAGAAACAGCAACTTAGGATGGGAAAAATTAATGTACTTAAGTAATATAAGGGAAAGAAAGGAATTAGGGATGTATCATTAGAGCTGAGTGTAATCATAGCTGAGCTACTAAAAATTAATTATATCAAATAATAATTCAAACAGGAGTACTAGCATTATTATATTTATGTCTTAAAAATGCAACTATAGTTCTGACATTTACACCAGTGCCCTTTATTGAATTAGTATGAAAATTCTACCACAAATCTACTGGGAGATAACAGAGCAGCTATTCACGTCTCCAATTTGTAGATAAAGCTATTGAAAACCATAGAAGTATAGCAGCTGTGTTATATAAAGCCAGAGAGCACCATTCATATTGTAGCCATCAAGTGATTTTCTTAAGATAATGAAGCTGAATAATGACAGAGATGAATCTTGTTGGCAAAGTTGCAGTAAGAACATGGGCATTAGAATCAGATAGGTGTTTACCAGCCAAGTAACCTTGGCTATAATGTTTTTTGTCATTATCATTATGAATTGTCTTTGTGCCTCAGTTTCCTAATCAACAACATGCAATAACGGCACTTGTTTTACACATTTGTTGGGAAGATTAATGAGGTATTTATGCAAAACACTTAGCACAAAATATACATTGAATAAATAGTTCCAGTTCCATAAGCATTATTACTTTGAATGCATGTCTTTTGATTTCTAGGTGAGAACTATTAATACATTATACTTTTTATTCTTTTCACAAGTCACTACTTCATATAGACATGTCTTTTGAATAGATATTTTATGTGTGAACACATCCAGACATACTCTCTCATACACATACGAATAATAAACTTAAACTCACATATTGACTCCTTTAAAAATATATATATGAGAGTCTGCTTAGTTGATATTTGCATAGCAACCTTTGCTGAAGAACAAAAATTTCACTGTTGCAATCGCTTAAATATTTACTTCATATCTTAAAATAGCCTAATTGTGGGTTATATAAGTTCCTGTCATTAAACTGCATTGAAAATACAATTTGTAATAAACACACTGAATTCATATACCAAAAAAAATTCTTTTTGGGAATATGCAACAATAATTTTAGCTTTGTTTAGAAAATATTTTTCCAATTTAATGTACATAAACTAAAGATAGTTGTCAATAGTAAAATAAAAAGTACTAAAAAAAAGTTAATTTCCAGTGGGGAAAAAAAAGAACCATTATGGAAAAGAGGAAGTTTCATCTTTAAAATGTGGCTCTTAGCTTTGATAATGCAATTTTTCAATAGATAATCTCTTTCAAGGGAAGTTCAATAGGATGAAAAAGCACCAAGATGTATGTGATTAGAAAGTATCAGCAGCCTAATCCATCAATGTGTATTTGGAATATTTCTAATACGCCCATAAATAAATTCTTTCCAGATTTTGCACACTCTTCCCATTCACCAAAGGGCACTGCGTTTTTCACGCATTTGGTTGTTTTCCTTTATTCATGTCTTCCTGTAGACACCAACACATACTTATTGAGCAAATACAAATAATAATGTGTGTCAGTTGTTGTATAATATATGTCCTTGCTTTGTGGGAATTTAACGTGCGTGTACGTTTGGATACATAAGTAGCCAACAAATAATTTGGGACGTGGGACATCTGAGTAAGTGTCAGGAAGAGGTGAGTGCACTTCCCATGTGGTAGAAAAGGAGCAGGTGGTTTGAGTGGGGCACGCTAAGCCCAGCAGCAGGGCATTCCGAGTTGCAAGCAAGCTGAAATGACATGAAGAGAGACGTACTGTGGGGAATTGAAAATAGGATTGCAGAAGTTCTGGATAACAGATCTTAGAGATATTTGCCAGTAAGTTTTGGCTCCATATACGTGCCAGGCTTCGTTCCCCGCACTGGCAGTACCGCCCATGGGATAAAGCTCACACACATTCCTGCCTTCTCAGAATTCACACTCAACGGCAATCAAAGAAGGGCATGATGCATGTTGTATGTGCACATGGCTTGTTACACGAAGCCTGGACATTCTAAATCGGGGAGTCAAGGGAGGGCCTCACTGGAGCAATATTTGCCGTTAGTGATTTTGAGTAGGGACCCCGCAGAAAGATGTGCAGGAGTGAGTGACAATGACATACAAGCAACAAGCCGGGAACATCCCTGGAATGTCCAAAGAGCTGTTAGGGGCCAGAGCAGCTAGAAAAGAGTGGTCCGAGCTGGAGGTCAGAGGAAGGAGGTTAGGAAGAAAATGTCATAGGAAATAGAATGAACTGTTCTGGAGGCTTCCATTTTGCTTGGAGTTGATTTGGGAAGTCTCAGAGGGCTGAGCAGAGGGTGAGCTGATCTGCCTGGATGGTAAAGGGTCATCCTCAGAAGCTGAGCATATATTCTAGGGGCAAGAGTGGGGGCCAGCAGAAGAGCCGAGATGCTGCTGGAATATACAGCGAGAGAGACGGTGGCTGGGACCAGCGTGGTATCCACAGAGGTGATGGGAAGTGGTCAGTTTCTAAATACTTTAAAGGTAGAATTAACAGGATTTGAGGAGGGTTGAGAAAAATAGAGACATGAAAGATGACTCCAAAGTTTTAGATCTAAGCAACAGAGAGACAAGTGTTGCCATTAATTGGAAGGAGAAGCCTGTGGGGAGGGAGAGGGCGGGCAGTTTGAGGAATATGGATATTTGGTTGCTTACTTGGCTTGATTTAGTCATTTATTTTTTACCTATTATGTATTAATTATGCTTATTATACTGGGATAAAGGCACACAAACTTACAAAACAAGTGTGCTTCACAAACTGATAAAGATCCTTACTTCTTTCCATGAACCAATGTTACCTGTTTGAATTATTATATTTTATCTTTGCTGTTTGCTTCTAACATGGCATAGAAGGGATCAGGTATTTGGGCCATGGAGATGGGTTGAATATAAAGGCACAAAATTTTGGCAAAACAGGCTAAGGAATTCCCATAATGACCCTGTGACAAAGACACGGTCCAGTCAGAAGTTGACAGAGACACTTCTCTGTGCAAAGTTCTTCTAAATGAAGAAGGAGGAAGAGGAAAGCCTTCACTGAGGAAAGGAACTGTCCACTCCTCTTCCCACATCCAAGAATATCTTAGGGATCAATTCTGATTCCAATGTTTCAAACTGTAACAACATAAATTATGATGGGTGACCCTCAGATTTAATAAGCTGCCACATTACGATAAAGAGTCATCCCATCAATATCGAACACTGAGAACCATTGAAATCATCTGCCAACTATGTAGGCTCTCTCTTGAGAGATATCACACTTCCTGGGCTAATGTACACTAAATGACTTTATAAGCCTTGTGTGTGTGTGTGTGTGTGTGTGTTTTCATAAATGGTCAAATAGCTAATTACCGGACTGTTATTTGGCCAATGTCAGACTTACATAAGGAAATGGGTGTGTGTATTTTCTAGAAATCTTTACAATATTTGATGGTCAGGTTTTTTAATGCAGCTAAAACTTTCATTTTAGAGCCTTTAATTTTTGGAGCTATAGTAGTTATCACTCATCTCATATACCCTTAGACTGGGTCTATCAAACGTGTGAAACAACTTATTCGGACAATACTTATCCGTGATTCTAATGTGACATGCTACATTCACTTTGTTCTTAAATTTTTATCTTTTGATGGAAAATAATTGACTAAATCACATTCAATTTTCTGCATATTGGGCTTTTTTTTTTCTAAATTAAAAACAGAAAATTACAAATGAAAGTATGGTTGGCTGAAGAACTGCCTACGGCCCATTTGCCATTAGTCGTTTTGAACTTAGGAAAAACAAACAACTTTTAGTCCATTAATTACAGATTGCTGATGTTAGCAGCAGCTTAACTTTATAGTTTTTGCATGAAAGGAAGAAAGGACGGCAGGGAGGTAGGGAAGTAGGGAGGAAGGGAGAGAGGCTTGAAGGGAGGGAAAGAGGGAGGGAGAGAGGGAAAGGGAGGGAGAAAGGAAGAAAAGAAGGCAGAGAGAGAAAAAGGAGGAACGTAGGGAGGAAGGAAGAAGGGAGAAAAAAAAGAAGGGAGAGAGAAAAGGAGGGAAGGAGGGAACGGAGGAAGGGAGAGAGGGAAGGAAGGAAGGAGGGAAGGAGGAGATAAAATCAGAGAGAAAACGATGGCAATCAAAATCATGGAATTCTGTTTTCAAATCCAGATGGAATGAGGCTATAGGTGACCAGACAGCTGAGTTCAGCAGCCCATCTTCTCTCACTTTGGTCTTGTTCCTTTCTGTCCCTCCCACTCCTCCAGGTGAGATCCCCACCTGGTTCCTACACACCACATCTAAAGACTCCTCTACTATGTGCAATGTTGGCAGTGCTGGGCATGTGAAAGCAAAAGATTTGCACCCTAACCTTAGCGTATCCAGACCCAGAAACCAGTAGTACTGAGTTTTACTTATCCATGACTCTATTCATAGCATGTAGGAACATGTCCACATAAAACAACACATTCAAAGCAAAAAGGCAGGGGAGAGAAAGCTTTCATCCAACACGCTTCCTGCAAATGTCAAACAACAGGTCGCTAGTTAACCAGTCTTAAATGTGGCCTCCTGAGGTAAACATGAACATTCTTCACATTCTACAGTGCCACTTGGAACATGTATGAATTTGTCTGTTTTCAACAAAACTTGCCATCCAATCTCTGTTTCCCCCCATGCCTTCTGATCTGTGAGCATGTTACTCTAAGGATTAGCTTCCAAGTGAGCTCTTAAAGAAGATAGTTCATGTCTTTATCCCCCTCTAATAGTTTGTTGCCAACCTGGATGGCTTTAGTTTTGGACGTTTACACTTTAAACTGGTCACAATCCAAACATATTGCATGTGTTAGGTTAAAGACAGAACAACAGAAAACAGACACCCATTTCTCCTGTGGAATGTTGAATGATTATTATTGCCTTACCTACATAATCTTGACATCATGATGAGTGACAGTGGATTTAGCTGGTACTTCTTAACATTGAACCGATATGTTTTGTTCTTTTACTTTGATATTTTTGAAAAGATTAGAAAACAATTTATGGAATAAAACTAAATCTGCACTACATTACACATAACAGAAGTATGCTTAACAGTTTTCTAAAATAAACAAATATATCTGTCAATCTCTTTTCACATGATCAATGGTAAAGACCTCAGGCTAGTTCAGGCTTTGTAGAGGTCTGAGTTTAACAAAATTAGCACAAAATGATAAATTCCAAATTGCTAGGGTCTTTCCAGGGTCATACTCATGCAAGAGAATAGTAGAAGAATGATCATTAGCTGCACGTCACTGACATAGATCATAGTCGACACAATGTAGCTGGTGTGGTTGGGATCCCATCATCCTTTGGGGTCAGCACTCTGATTCTGTTGTCCACGGACACATCCCACATCAACAGAAAAGTTGATCGACTCCTGACTTCAATGCTGCATTCTCACTGCACAGTTCTTCAGTCTCCCTTTGTTGTTCTCAAGTTCAGCCTGTGCATAGCTCAGACACTGCTGCTAAATTTATTTTTTATTCCTCACAGTGACTGCATATATCTACGCAAGCCATGAACACGTGGCAATTTATAGCCTCGTTGACCGTTGTTGCATCCAGCGCAGTTGGCAATTTGCTCTTTGAAACACCCTGCTCTCTTTGTTTCTATTTCTCCACACCCTCCTGCAATTCCACCCATCTCTGTTTGTCTCCTTTGTTGACTTGACTTCCTCAGTTTGTGTGTTTTCAACAGATGTTCTGGTTTAATGCCATGAGTTCTCACACAAAGTCCATGACCTGCAATTCCGCTCTGAAATTTCTCCTGAACTCTAGATCCAACCATACAACTGAGCTTCTCACTTACAGGTCACACAGGTCTCTCATATGAACTGTGTCTGCATCCAAACTCCTTCTCTTCTCCTCAATATTCAGTGAACGATACCTCCTTGGATGCACTTGCTGATGTCAGATCCAGAGGAATTCTCCAGCATACCCCATCTTTGCTGCACTCTTTTTAATCAGTTACCAAGTGCTATGGATTCTGTCTCCTAAATGCCTCAAAATTTAATAATTCGAAGGAAGGAACATTGCAATAAAAATGGAGATAGTCTTAGAAAAAAACAGACTATATCAAAAACTATTTTACAAATCTATCAGTATACTTTATTACTACCTCAACAAATAATTGATATTTTCATAGAAACATACGTTTTGGGAGACAACCTAAGGCTTAAGCCTCGCCGAATCTGAGAGAGAAGCCATACAATCTGAAATCTGAGACTGTATTGACAATTTGACATATTTTTTTAAAAGATGAGAAAGGGTTTTACACAAAGCTTTATCTCTCTGGAATTATAATCAGTGTTATCCAGCCAAGAGGGTTATAACTTATATCACTCTGATAAATATGTTTTAATACTATAATATACATTGTAGAAACCAGCCCTCAAGATTCAATTAAGGTTTGCATGCTTTTCTTCTGTGGGTTTAACTGTGGCTGTTTTTGTTTTTTGTTTTTGTTTTTTGCATCGAGGTCTCACTCTGTCACCCAGGTTGCAGTGGCACAATCACAACTCACCACAATCTTCACCTCCTGGGCTCAGGTGATCCTTCTGCCTCAGCCTCCAGAGTAGCTGGGACTACAGGTGTGTGCCACCACATCTGGCTAAATTTTTTTAGTTTTTTGTAAAGAAGAGGTCTCCCTCTGTTGCCCAGGCTAGTCTCAAATTCCTGGCCTCAAATAATCCTCTCGCCTGGGCCTCCCAAAGTGCTGTGATTACAGGTGTGAGCTCCCATGTCTGGCTAATTTTTTTTTTTTTTTTTTTTTTTTTTTTTTTGTAGACACCTCTCTCACTATGTTGCCTAGGCTGGTCTCAAACCTCTGGGCTTAAGCAGTCCTCTTGCCTCAACCATCCAAAGTGCTAGGATTACAGGTATGACCCACCACGCCCAGCCAAATGTGACTCTGTCTTAGATAACTTTCGACGTCTATTCTCTCCAAAAAATCACCACAGGCAATCTTGTTGAATATGTCAGTATTGAAACAATGACAAACATGCTTGTATTTATTTTTGTGCTGTTTGTCAGTACAGCTTACACTCCACTGATTGACACTGGATATTTTGGAGCATACCTCCCTTGCGGTAATTAAATCCAACACTTTATGTACAGTAATGCACACAGGAAGACACATTGTTGATATTATTGATAATAATAAAGGTTAACATTAGGGGTTCTAACCTCGGCACTATTGACGTTTTGGGCTATATATTTCTTTGCCGTGGGGGCTATCTTGTGCACTGTAAGATGTCTAACAGCATCCTTGGATAATATCGTCTAGATCAGTGGTGCCCAAACTTCAGCATCAGGGACTGGTTTTGTGGAGATAATTTTTCCACGGACAGGGTGGGTGGGTGGGGTGGGGTGGGAGGCTCAGCAAACGTTAAATTCTCATAAGGAGCCTGCAACCCAGCTCCCTGGGTTCATATGCCTATGGAAATTTAATGCCGTAGCTGATCTGACAGAAAATGGATCTCTACTTTCCCACTGCTCACCTCCTGCTCTATGGCCCATTTCCAAACAGGCCACGGAGTGGTGCCAGTCCGTGGCTCCACGGTTGGGGAACCCTGCTCCAGATGCTGTTAACACTACCCACCCCTTGGTGTAACAACCAAAAATGTCTTCATACTTAGCCGGATGTTGCCTGGGGGACAAAATCATCCCCGATTGAGAACCACTGTTCTAGACACATGTAGGTCCCGTAGCTTGTCATGAAGACAAAAACAGCAAGGAAGGAGGCAACCCTATCTCACATTCTAACCTAAATGAGCCACAGAATCTTAGTACATGGGTCCACTGAAGTCAGTAAGAGGGATTTGCAGGGCATAGGTAGAACTTGACATGCCAAAACATCCTAGTATGTTAGTGGTAAAATGAACCACTGCATCCAAAATTATTAGTCTTCAATTTTCAAAACTACTTCTGCAACGACTCAATCGAGAATTCATATCTCGGTGGTAACAGGCATAAAAGAGCCTTGTGGGGTCATAGGTAGATTAAGCATTTTATAAATTAGCAGTATAATGTGACTGACTGCCAAAGCAAAGCTCATTTGTTATTCAACTGCATAAGAGTTGCATAATTTGTAAAATGATGAGTCTAATACTCTGTACTTTAAAAATCCTTCTGGGAATGTCCCAAGACTACATTTTGAGAATATCTAGGTATATACTCAGAAATATTCAAGAAATTGTAAGCAATCAGAGAAATCACCTATCTCATTAAAAAATAAACTTTTTAAGGAGGTTTTGGAGCGCTCGTAATACTGAAATAATACTGAAACCCAAGTACATACTTGAAGACTATTGCTAAGGATATTAGAGAGAAGCCTTAAGCTTCATTTAAGCAATTAAATCGAATATTGATGGTCATTCCAATTTGGAGAGGATGTGACTTCTTAAAATGATAATTCTTTTTTCTGTCCAGCTTATTTAAGATCAGCACCAGACAGGTGAGAGAAATGGGCCTCGAGAGCCTTCAGTGAAGAATAAACCATAACTTGTATTTAGATTTCACATGTATACGAAGCACTCAAAGCCACTTTGCAAAAGTCTAGCCAGTCTCCTCATTATCTTATTCTCTTAGGAATAGGATAAATATCAAGCTCCCTGGTTTACCTTACTTAGCTTCTGTAGATATGCAGAGTGTGTTTCAGACCAAATAAATTATTGACCACTCTGTTCTAATACCACAGAATTTATCTTTTCTAAATAGCTTTAATCTGTGTTACCGACGACATCATTATTTGTACAGCTTGGGTTTATCCATGAGAAGGTCACTGCTCAGAATGTGATTGGACAGAATTAACATTTCCCATCAATAAAGCTGCCCTAATTCAGCTTACTGGGGAAGACACCCTCAAAAACAAATTTCTGGAATTATCTTCTAGCATTTGCATTCCTTATTTCTTGAGTCAACCTAGTAATAAATAGTATCTTCCTTTTTATTGATTTCTTAAGTATTACGTTTGATTTACCTACGATTCCAAAGTGACTCAATGTCACAGTTATTGGTGAGTCCTTGTTGCATGATATACTTCTAGAACACGATGTGTCTTTACTTAGAAGTGTAATGTTGTATTTTCTTTTTATTCAACCTAAAATGGATAACATGCACGCTAGTCTGAATGTCTTAGAGAAAACACACAGCTCATTTATATTTTAAATGTAGCATTATGTCTCCAATTAGACAACTTTCCAAATCTTTGAATATTGTTTAAATATCACCCTCACTCTTTCGAGAAATAACAGTCTTTAAATTCTAAGTCAGGTTAATTCTATACCAAGTAAAATATCAAGTTTTTTCTCACTCTAAAGTCAAACACAACTTGAGGGCAAAAATAGTCTACAAATAAACTATCTGATAAAAGTTTGCCACCAAGAGACTGCAAAAAAATTTTAAATGGTTTCATTTGGATAATTGTTATTAGCCCTTTTCATTTTGCTTTGCATGAAAGAATGTCCTTCTTGACTCAGAATTGTTGCTGAATTCAGTAGATATTTTGGAGTTAAAAGTCATGAAGAGTGTTTTTCTTCCCTTCATTTCTACATTGGATATTATCCACCTTTGATGTCAATGTCCTGGTTCAAGAGAAGATATGGTGAGAATTAGTAAATGAATATCTAAGAGTTTTCAAAGATACTAGACAAATTAAGGTAAAGGCTTTATATTACTTCCACAACTTAATATGAGACAGCTGAGGTCTGAGGGTTATAGAAGTGGGAACTAATAGACACCCATGAACAAGTAAAAACATGCAAACATGCCTTCTTTATTCCTCAAGGCAGCAAGAAAGACAGTGTTGGTCCATTCTAGTTCTACAATACATGTATATGTAGCATACGTAGCCATCAATTGGCTTTGCTGTTCTATATTTTCTTAAACTATGACTCCCTAAAGAAGTTACCTATTGGCCTGAGTGAAAAGAAAAGAAATAAATTAAAAAGCCAGGCACAGTGGCTCATGCCTGTAATACTAGCACCACGGGAGGCCAAGGAAGGAGGATTTGCTTGAGCCCAGGATGTCAAGACTAGCCTGTGCAACATAGTGAGACCTTGTATTTACTTTAAAATAAAAATAAATAAAATAGAGAAAGGAAAAAAAAAACCCTAGACTCATTTATGAAATCTATCAGTCTATATTAATTACATGATGTTACTTGGACATGCTTAGTGCATCCACTCTGAACATTCTCAAGACCCCTCCTTCATTCCTTAGTTAATCATTAATCCACTCCACAAAAGCTCCCTGAGGATTGAGCTCAGGGGAGGGAACGACAAGTTCTTTGTGGTACAGGGGCAGTGGGAGTAGGAAACTTCTGAAATGAAGCCAGGAAAGATGCTTCAGCTGACTCTAGATGTATGAAATAATAGTATGTTGCATAGAAAACAAAGAACAAGAAGTAAATTTAACAAAGATTAAAAGCATGGAATAGTCATTCCTTCAATGCAAGTTACAGGGTACTTACAACATTCCCAGCTCCATGCAGGGCACTAGAAACATGTCAATAAAACAGAATAATTTTCTATGAAATATTGTCAGAACTTACCATATGACACTGCAAGTATTTCATTGGCTTTCTGCCATATTGTGAATATTTTTGAACATCAAGGACTCCGATTCTTATGTTTTTTAATTTCATGCAGAATTTACCCAAACCATTCCATTTCTAAAGCTATACCCTCTCCATGCATCATTATTCAGCTGCCTTATTTCTTGGGTCATTTTGAGAAGTGACAATGACACAGAGATGAAGGAACTCACAGGGATATGTTGTCTTAAAAGCTTTAAAATGTTTAATCTTGGACAAGCATTTCTAAAATAAACTAAGAAATATTTGGGTCCAAAACTTCTCCTCAACTTCCCAACCCATACTCCTTGCACTCTTGAAACAAGAGAGTGGTAAACACTAGGCTGAATGATGACTTTTCTCACCATAATCACTCAGGAAATGTTGGTCTGTAAACCTGACCTGGAGTCATTCAGAAAACCAGCTCTGAGGCCTTCGTCTGGAAAACTGTCAATGTGACGGAATCTAAAGTGGAAACAAAGGTGAAAAGGGGCACCCTGGGCTCCCAACTTAATGAAATACACAGCCATCTATGTCTGTGGGGACAGATTTATTTCCTGCTAAAACGTGTATTTCCTGTCTCATAAACACAATTTTAGCACACCTTTTCATACACCCAAGGAGAGACCAAGGCAGCAGGGCAGTGAGGTTTAATAAATGGGTCTAGCTCACACTGAGTTCATTTTTCTCCATGGAAGGTCATGTTTCTCACTCCAAATTTAGTGTCTACCTACCTCACCTCCAGCCCAGCACTGCATCTCTGTTTTTAAATGATGATCACAGTTTCTTCACTCAGTAAACTGCCTTGTTAAAATATTCTTCTCATCTATTTTTTTTCTGCCTCTGGGGAGCAAAGTATTTCCTGACATCTGTTTTGAATTTGTTTTTCTTTTAATTTCTCTGTATGCTTCCCCCGCCCATCATCTGCACTGAATTGAAAATAGCATGCTAGGTTGAAGAGTTCTTTGCCCTTTCAAGATTAATATTGTTTCTTACCCCAGGGGACTCCAAAGGGACATTTGGGCTACCTCTACATTGATCATGTTGCCCATTGCAATTCAGCCACCTCAGAGGTAGGGACAGAAGAAACAAAGCTGGGTGTCCCTGAAAAACCTCCCACCAAGACACCTCCCACCCAGAATAGTTCCCAAAATAAAACTACAGATGCCTCCTGCTATGGACTGAGTGTTTAGGTCCCTGTTTCCCTGCCAATTTGTATGTTGAAGCCCTAACCCCCAATGTGGTGGTGGCTTTGGGAGATAACTATCTTGTCCTAAGACAACAAACAAGTGTGTGTGTTGCAACAATGACTTCCAAGAATTTTTATATGAGTACCTAGGCTTAACCTAAAGCACACATGTACATGTATTTTCATGTATGCCTGTATGTCTATATATGCATATATTATCATGTATCCATTCGTATTGTATGTGTGTGTTTAGTGTATGTGTATATATATGAATATGTGCATGTATTATACTGTGTGTGTGTCATATTTCACATAATGCTCAGGTGCGCACACACGCATTTCATCTGTGATGTCAGCAAAACGTTTTGCCAGCCTGATCTAGCCTCTCAGTTAGTTGTTTGTGATTCAGAACCTGAAGAATGACTAAACAGGGAGTGGAGAAAGAGAGTTTTTGAGAACCGTTGCTGAAAATTAGAGAATGGCTCTTCAGTGTTCTTTGAAAAATGAAATTCCTTTTTATCTCCTGCTTGGCAGCTGAACTCCTCTTTTGAATGTCGCTCCATGCAAAGACTGCCATGTGGCTTCTTGGCACCTACTTAGGATAACAGACCAATATGTCATCCAAAAGTGCTGGCCTGGTCAGTTCATTTCCAGCATGTGTCACTTTCTAAAAGACATTATAGTTTTCTGTATTGAGTGTGTCTTTAAATAAAATGCTTTATGAATAGGCATTATTTAAACTGTAAAGTAGTATATAAACATGAAATCTCTCTTTTAATAGTAATGAGGGAAAATGCTCAGAAATCAAAGTAAAAAGTAGATAAATGAAAAAAACACAAGGAAGATACTGTATTCCCATCACCACTGCTAGAATGGCAGCGAGAACCATGCCAAGAGCAGTCAACATAATGGCAACTGGGTTCGCATAAAAGACTCACTCCAATTCCAACTCCAGAGGCAGGCTGAGTTCTGAGTCAGGGCAGCTCTGCCATTGCTGAGTGACCACTGAATGCCCTTCCATCTTCTCACGGCTGTTGGCCCCTTGCCATCTGTATTTTGAGATGTTCACAAGAGAGTGGGAAAATATTTTCTTCTCATTTGCAGCAGGAAATAATTCCTGTAAGTGATTGACTGCATTAAACAATCCTCATTCTAGAATCCACATTTACTTAAATGAGTATCTCTTTGTAAAATGGAATATCTGGTCAGACTGTTCCACAAATCCAATTCTCATGATCTTCAATGACCTTGGAAAGGAAAGAATAAGACAAGAGGGTCTTTTTGGGATATGGTGTTCCTTAACTGTGGATTATTAACTTCTAAAATTACTAAGATGAAGAAAATCTTGGAATATTTCCCAAAGGTACTTATTCTGTGATTTGCAAAGTTCAAAATGTGGCTTTGTGATGAAATCTAAGGCATAAATAATGATTTGCAAACTTCACGAGAGGTTTTTCCGAGTTAAATGATTCCAGGATTCTTAAAAAAAAAAAAAAAAAATAGATACAGGTGTTAGGTTTCTTTACAACTTACCTGAAAAATTATTTCCTGAAACTGACCAAGTCAACTGCTCTGTTACTATTTTGCATCGATTCTAACGGAGGTGGGGCATCCAGACTGGGTGAGGAAGGGGAAAAGGAGCCTGAGAATAGGAGATCAAAGCATGTGCACGCGAGGAGAAAATGCCTTTTCTCTGTGGCTTTGAAAATCTCTTTTTAAAGGGTTCCCCTCCCCACTTACTTTGGGGTTTGGCATATGGCGTGCGCTGCAGATGGATGAGCAGTAATACAGCTGTTTGGTGTCTGGCACCCTTGCTCTGGGTACCCCTTCCAGCTGGCCAGCCACAGCTTGGGCTTGTAGCATGAACTGATTCCTCCCAGCTGTTGTGCAGAAGAAAGTCTCAGAGAAATGTTGTCGTTCACCAATGCTCCTTCTAAGCCCTCTTCCTTTAAACTCAAGTCCAGCAACAACAATGTCCCCCGACGGCGACTTCTGATGGCTCAGCTCTCTGCATCCGAATTCCGTGTGACTGTGAATGCAAGGTTACGGTTGGGCAAGGTTAGAAGGCAGCAGAAGCACGCAACGCCACAAGCTGTGAATAATGGATGAAAGGAGAAATCCCGAACCCCCGCACCGGGGTATATGAGTGTGTTCACTGTGCATTGGGTGAGTTACCCAACGTGAGCCCAAGGAGACCGGCGACCAGATTTTCCAGGCACACCCTGAAGGCTCCATGGAGACCCACTGTACTCAGTTTGCCTATTTCTGACAAGAAGCAGCATCAAGGGGTATTTATGGGAGTCGATTTTTAGCAAGTTCTGAATTTGACCTGAAATCCAGAAAGGAGTTCGCACATTTCAAAAGACTGAAAGGGTTGCAAGAACAAATCCTATCTGGAAGGGTAGTGATGTGGGACAAAGGGAGATGAGATGACAAAGGCTTCTAGTATAGTCATCCACCAATTATCTCAGAAAGTGCAAAGGTCATATCACCTTTTAGAGATGTGGAACAGCCATCACAGCATTTTTTTTTAAATGAAGATGAATGCATTTTGTCAATTTTTTATGTGTGGTTTTTTTTTTTTTTTTTGAGTTGGAGTCTCACTCCATCACCCAGGCTGGAGTGCAGTGCCACGTTCACGGCCACCCCAGTGTTGACCTGCTGGGTTCCAGTGATCCTTCTGTCTCAGCCTTCCAAGTAGCTGGAACTATAGGTGCAATTTTTTATGTTTTAAATTTACATTTTCTCCCTCAAGAGCAATCAGTTATCTAACTTGGAGTTTTTGTTTGTTATTTGTTTTTTAAGTCAGGGTCTCACTATGTCACCCAGGCTGGAGGGCAGTGGTACAACCACGGCTCGTCACAGCCTCAAACTCCTGGGCTCAGCCTCCCAAGTAGTTAGGACTACAAGTGCGTGTCATTATGCCTGGCTAAATTTTCTGATTTTTTTGTAGAGATGTCTCACTATGTTGCCCAGGCTGGTCTCGAACTCCTGGCTGAAGCAATCCTCCCGCCTCGACCTCCTAAAAGTGCTGGGGTTACAAGCATGAGCCACTGTGCCCCACCCAGTTATCTAACTTTGAATGCCCACCGGAAGAGAAAAATGATCTGCAACAGAAGACTTCCTACATCCATGAGGGTGCCAGGTACCCCTATCCATGCCCACCCAAACTCATTCATCACAAAGTATGTGATCTTCCTGCCTGGCTGATCATGGTAGTTATATGAGGCAGGGAGGAAAAAGGGAGAAATAAAATAATTGATTGAAAAATGGGATGTTTGCAAGACCCTCCGAGACAGGTCTGTGAACTGCCAAGGCATGCAGCTGAACCAAGATCTTGGCTTCTAGGCAAGAGTAAAGAAAGGAACCTACAAGAACACATGGTGGTATTGGCTTTGCCACAAAGGCACAGGCCACCAAGCCAGGTCCTTGTTTGTCCCCTAGAATGGTGCTGAGACAGATGCCATTGGCGTTCCCAAGCCCAACACGCACAGCAAAACCTAAAATTCTCTGGGTCTTTGGGCAGGTCCACGCGAGCCTGTGGAAGGTAACGTAGAATGAAGCCTGCAGGGTTCAAACAGGACAGCCTGCTTCCAGCCTACTCCCTAACTACTTCTGATTCATTAGCCCGTGCTCCCTCGAGAATTGACAGCCCCTTTTATCTTTCCCCAAGCTGCAACAAAAAGCAATCATAAAGCTAAGACACGCTGTCCATGACTGGGGAGAAGGCAGTGCTACCAGCTGCATAATTATTACAGAATGGAGAATGGAAAACAGATAGGGGACCACTTTATAATCTGCAAACACCAGGGGCTAGTCATTGAAAGGAAGAGAAAAATGAATGAATGAATGAATGAATGAATGCTGATTTTCCTCTTAACATCATAATCATGAAATGTTTTAATTAAACAGAGTTACATAAAAGATAAATATTTTTAAGTAGTGTTTTTTTGAAGGCAACATGGTAAGATTAAAGAACAGAAATGCTCATGTAATGCACACTATATTTCTGCAATTCATCTGGGACCCATGGATATAACACTTTCAAATACTCTCTTTATCTCCCCTGGCTGCCAATTTTATCACAAGGAGAAGTAGTGCCTTAGGAAATAACAGCACATTGGCTAATAAACACTGTCTGATTTAGTGATTTATTTTCTTCAGAAGTTATAGCTGTGTTCAAAGTGATATCCAGTGAAGTGTCACACATTAATTTAGAAATATATCAACAGGAAAATTTATCTGTGAACTTTGTAATGCCACTAGTTACTGTAAAAACACTCTTTTTTCCTTCTCTATCGGCAGCAACAATAGCAACAACATACCTCACAAAATGTTACCAAATACCCAGTAAAAAGCCTATGTTAAGTACTTCCCATGAGCAGAATACTGTGCAAAGCAACATGGCAGGGTAGGAGATAGTGGTGGGAGGAAGAAGAAGACAGGAAAGAAAAAGAAATGCCTGAGTTAAGGAGTTGGCTTTTGGCCAGACATGGTGGCTCGTGTCTGTAATCCCAGCAGGCTGAGAGGCGGAGGCAGGAAGATCATTTGTGGCCAGGAGTTCAAGACTAACTTGGTCAACAGAGTGAGACCTCATTTCTACAAAAAAAAAAAAAAAAAAAAATTGCTAGGTGTGGTGGTGCATGCCTGAATTCCCAGCTACTTGGGAGGCTGTGCAGGCAAATTTCTTGAGTCCAGGAGTTGGAGGCCATGATTATGCTATTGCACTCTAGTGAGCAATCAAATAAGACTCTTACTAAAAAAAAAAAAAAAAAAAAAAAAAAAAGTTGACTTTCTAATACCAATAATCTTAGTAAGCTAAATTTTTTCAATACTTGATAAACTTGGCTGTTGACTAAAGTAAAGGATTTTCAGGTTGGCATAGGTGACAGGGTAAACCCATTAAGTCTTTCAGATAAGGTAAGCTTAGACAAAGAAGTGTAAAGATGGGGAAAAAAATGGAAAGATATTATGCCTGTCATTCTGATGACTAGCAAGTATGTGAAAATGTTGGAAGAAATATTATTTTAGTGATAAGGAAAAAAAATCCATAGGTTTTCTAAAGAAGTATTTAAAAATTAGTTACTTGGTCCTAAGTATTGTTTCCCATACAATGGTCAAATGCACGAAGTAATTGGAACATATTATATCATTTTGATTGCATTGACAGATTTTAGGATTATGACAAAGAATCAAAGACCATCGACTCATCTCCTGCCTTCACAGACACAATGCATCCTCCTCTAAGATTTGTTCTGGCAATTTCCCTTTCTCTATGGCTGAAACCCAGTAATAGTTTGTCATGCCCTCATTCAAGAATAGCAGTTCTGGAAATAAATCTTATATTGTAAGAGACCCTGGGAATGTAAGTAGAAGAGAGACCCAAATAAAACTCCAGGCAGCAGGGAGTTACGAGTTGCAGGCAGTGTCTGTTACCATGGCAAACCTTCTTGTCCAACCTTTTAATCTCCCTTACTTTGTAAAACAGTCTAATCACCATTCACCACACTTGCTGCAAATATCCCTACCATCATATTCTCACTCACGGTAATTGTGAGCATTAAATGAGATTATACGCATATGTCTGTGTGGCTGTGGTCACATAGCTAGCTACCAATTAAGATTAGTATTTGGCACAAATCCTTTGTGGTTCAGTCCTCACTCAACTTTTCTGTGTATCTTCTCTGGATGTTCTACACCGTTGTGATCTATTTGGAAAGAAAGGAGGCAGCCCTTCCAAATTATGGAACTCACTTGGTTGCCATCGTGTAAGAAAGTGCTTCTTTTCAAAATGTGGATACCAGAATAGTAACTACATACCCAGTTTAAATACCTCTCATTACTAAGACTTCAAGTGCACTTTTGAGCTGAAGATCATATATGATAAGAACATTGATGACCGGGCTCAGTGGCTCAGCCTGTAATCCAACACTTTGGGAGGCTGAGGTGAGTGGATTGCCTGAGCCCGCGGGTTCGAGATCCACCTGGGCAACTTGGCGAGACCTCATCTCTACAATATAAAAAAAAAAAAAAAAAAAAATTAGCCAACGTGGTAGCACGCACCTGTAGTTCCAGCTACTTGGAAGGCTGAGGTGGAAGGATTGCCGGAGCCCAGCAGGTTGAGGCTGCAGTGGCCGGAAGCGGCCACTGCACTCCAGTCTGGGTGACAGAGTGAGATTCCAACTCAAAAAAAAAAAGAACATTGAGAACAGTGGAACACTGATGCAGCATATTAAGCAATGTACAGAAGAATAAAAACATGTAAAACAAGTCATAGAAATGTCTAGTCACTGATGAAATCCTCAACCTTAAGAATGTCTTTTCCTCTGGGTGTGGTGGCTCAAACCTGTAATCCCAGCATTTTGGGAGGCCGAGGTGAAAGAATTGCCTGAACCTGAGGGTTTGAGACCAGCCTGAACAACACAGTGAGATCCCGTCTCTATATTAAATCAAACAATTAGCTGAGTGTGGTAGCACGTGCCTGTAGTTCCAGCTACTTGGAAGGCTGAGGCGGAAGGATCATCTGAACCCAGCAGGTCAAGGCTGGGGTGGCTATGAGCGTGCCACTGCACTCCAGCCTGGGCTATGGAGTGAGACTCCAACTCAAAAAAAAAAAAAAGAATGTCTTTCCCTTGCCTTAATTCTGCTATTCATTCCAAGTGGTTTTGGGACTTGGTCAAATTCCTAAATCAGGGTAGATGTGGTCATTGTAGAGGGTGCTCAGTCTGTCTCCCATCTCAAAGTGGCGTCTAAATTAGATAGTTCACTTACTGGATTTCCATGGTTTCAGCACTCTTTCCTTCTAATTGCTGTCCCAATATTGTTGGTGTATCAGAAGCACCACTCCTTTCTAATACCAGCTTCCTCTGTAAAAAAAAAATACCCATTGTAAAACTATGGTGACAAAATGATTGAGAAAAATTTTACAGGGCTAAGCAAGGTAGCTCACAACTGTAATCCAAGCACTTGGGGAGGCAGAGGCGAGAAGATCGCTTGAGTCCAGGAGATTAGCCTGGGTAACATGGCGAGACCCTGTCTCTACAAAAAAATTAAAGATAAAATTTTTTTAAAATTATAAATTTGCCAGGAGTGATGATGCACTTGTTGTCTCAGTTACGTGGGAAACTGAGGCGGGAGGATCACCTGAGCCCAGAAGGTCAAGGCTATGCTGAACTGTGATCATGCCACTGTACTCCGCCTGGGCAACAGAGTGAGACACCCAATTCAAAAAAAAAAAATTTTTTTAACATAATTTTCTGGTTTGGGTAGACACAGAATAACTCCTGTTAACTGGAAAGTTCCCCTAATTATTTTGAAGTCTTTCACTCTATGATGTTTCCTGCAGCCTTCCAACTTTAACCATCCCCTTCTCCAATTGCAACATCTGAAGTCAAGAACTACCATTTTGCTCCTTGACTAAGATATATCTTTTTTTTTTTTTTTGAGTTGGAGTCTCACTCTGTCGCCCAGACTGGAGTGCAGTGGCCGCTCCCGGCCACCGCAGCCTCGTCGCCCAGACTGGAGTGCAGTGGCCGCTCCCGGCCACCACAGTCTCAACCTGCTGGGCTCCAGCGATCCTTCCACCTCAGCCTTCCGAGTAGCCGGAATTACAGGCGGGCGCTACCATGCCCGGCTGATTTTTTTTTTTTATTTATTGTAGAGATGAGGTCTCGCCAAGTTGCCCAGGCAGGTCTCGAACCCGCGGGCCCAGGCATTCCACTCACCTCGGCCTCCCAAAGCACGGGATTACAGGCTGAGCCAGCGAGCCTGGCAGATGTATCTATTTAACAGCTTTCATCTGGCTTAAATATAGCAAAGTTTGTCTGCAATGCAATTTATTGTTCACACATTTATTCACCAAGCCTTTATTCCTTTTTGAAATGATCATGTTTTATTGGTGCCTCAGAACAACTGACACATGAGAGCTCACAGTTTTTAATAATGCATATATCAAGAGTATTATTTTGTTTACCATGATGTTCTTTATCATAGGTCAAGGTCATTGTATCAGTATTTCATATGCAAAATGTATACAGCAAACATTTATTCTAAAACGACTCTGAGTCAGGCACTGTTCCTGGTCTAGAGATATGATGGAATAAAACAGACAAAAATCTCAGCCCTTCTTTATTTGACTGGAGAGTAACAGGCAGTAAGACAAAAAGCAAATGTAGTATATGTTGGGCAACCCTAAATGCTAAGAAGAAAAAAATGAATGTGAAACGCCAGCATGGGTGCTGAGATAACATTGTAGATAGAATGGTCAGGAAACAAGAGTAGAAAGAAAGAGGAAGTCAAGGATGACACTATGGATTTCGCCTGAGCAAGGAGAAAAATACAGAGTTTCCAATGAGGGTAGGTGAGTTGGGGGTGGAATCAAATGCCAAGACCTACTGGGCATTTTCAACGTGAGAGTCAAGTAGGCATGTCAGGAAGCTAGCTGGATATTTAGGCCTAAAGGGAGAGTTGGATCAGAGGTACAAATCTAGAAAATGCCCTACCAGATCAGAATATGATCACCCAAGGGGTGACTAGAAATAATAAGAGGTCAGGGAAACAGAGAAATCTGAAGAGAAACCTGAGTAGGAGCAGTGGGAAGCATTGAGGGAACCAGGCAGTGTGGCATCCTGGAACCCAAGAACGCAAAATGTTGTAAGGCACGGTACCACCTCTGGGGAATACTGTAGAGAGAGAAGTCCCATGAGAACTGAGAAGTGGCCACTGTGCTTAGCAACAGGGAGGTCAGTGAGGGCTTTGAGACAGTCACGTAGCGGATGGTGGTGGCAGGAAACCAAATGGCATTATATTCAGAGAAAGGGAAGAACAAATTGGTTTCTTAAACACCAGGAGTTTTCCTTTTCCTTCAAATCGTTCTTTATTGAGTGTTTCAGCAATAAGAGCTTTTCTTTATGAAAGAAATAATTTTTTTCTTTTTAGCAAAAATGTTGGAAAGACACAGGGACACTTGTTTAGCTGAGGTGTGACTTGAGCAGCTTGACAAACGCTGCCTCGTTTCCAGCAATTCTGGTGGCAAAGTTCCCTCAACAGGGATGTTCCAAAACAACACTCAAGTTGCTTTCCATCCAAAATGCTGGAGGCAGGTTTTTTTTGTAAATTGCGGGCTGGAGTACGATGGCTGAGAAATCTTGGAAAGCTGGCACTTTTTTTTTTTTTTTTTTTAAGAATAATCTCCTAAAAGCTTTTTCTTATGTATCAGTACCCAGGCAACCTAAGTCACCAGCGTTTTTCTTTCCATTTCCATAGCCCTTCAAAAAGCATTTCTTAACCTGGAGCTGCTCAAATTTGCACTCTGGAACAAAAAAAAATACAACAACCTCAACAACTATTTTTTTTTTTTAAGTCAGAAGACTTTTTTTTAAGCAGTAGAAACTGGGTTCAGTTATTTGCTTTTGTCCCAAAAAGTTCATTACATTCTGTAAACTCTACCTTTGGAGGTAAGAAGTATTAGGAAAATCTCATCTTTGCCACATTAGACAATTAAAATAATCACACTATAGTTAAATAGATATATTAATATAAAAATACACACACACACACACACACACACTAATGAAATCTCACTAATGATAGACACAATTTGGCTTCCTAACCATAATTCATTCTCTTTTCAATGAATAAGCACATGGGTGTGTGCCAAAGAGAACACTGCCATCAATTTCTGTCTACTAGAAAGCTTCTTTAGCATGAGAAGGAAGATGAAAACACAAGCTTTGCAGTCGAATGTTGATTCATCTAGGAAATCATAGACCTGATGCTGGTTAACTCCTGAGACTCCAACCAACATTATATTAGAGGCTCTACATCAATACGAAACGGGGCCCTCTGTTCAATCATCATTTGAAATCCACATGGCCAACACCTTTGTAACTTGGGTTGTCATCCATCAGCTCAACTGTGATCAAGGCACACCAATTCAACGTTGAGTTTCTGAAGTCTAATATTTACCAAATGTGCAGCCCTGTTCCTTTGCAATCCTCTTTACAAGTTGGAAAATGGAGACAGTTGGCTTCCTCGAGGTCCCGCAGTGACTTGTGATCACAACCAATAACACATCTCCAAGTCTCCACGGTCGCCGTTGTTTTCCCATCCCACAGAGCTGCACTGTCTGTTAAACCTCTTTAAGTGAAGGTAAATCAGTGACTGGTCTTGAAGCACTTGCCTTAATTGGAGGGAATCATTTTTAAAAGATATTTAAGAAATCATAATTAGCTGAAAGTGACCATCTCAAATTTGCAATATTATTATTTATATTCAAAAGTGACCTCATATTTGGTTTACACTTACAGACATCATGGAAACTTTAACACAGACATAGACTATGCATATATATATATATACACATATTCATTGAAAAGAGAATGAATTATGGTTAGGAAGCCAAATGGTATCTATCATTAGTGAGATTTCATTTGTGTGTGTGTGTTTGTATATTTTTTATATTAATATATATATTTAACTATAGTGTGTTTATTTTAATTGTCTAATGTGGTAAATATATATATTGTTGTTAAAATGATACTTTGCTTTATTTAAAAAGATCACACTTCAGGACAAAACAAATAGGGTAGGAAGCAACTTTTCTTGACTAAAATGTAAGATTTCCAAATTTAGCAAATTTGTCCATGGGACATACATATACTGAAAAACTATTTGTTGTTTATCTTAAAGTTGAATTTAACTGGGTGTCTTTACTATATCTGGCAACCCAAAACAGTGTCACGAAAGCATACAAATACTTGAAAAAACATTTTTGTGATTCCTTTCTGGGAATTATGGAAAATAAACCTTCCTTTCAGAGAGCACTGCTGTTTCCCAGCAAAACTCAGAAACAACAAATATTTAAACCAGGATTTCTCAAAACGTTCACCAAGGGTCAGTTGGACTAACATCACCTGAACGTCAGAAATGCAGATTCTCAGGTCCCAGCCAAACATACCGAATTAGAAATTCTAAGGGTGAAACCCAGAAATCCATGTTTCAACAACACTCCAGGTCCCACAATTCTGATATACATTTAAGTTTCAGATTCACTGACTAGGAAATTGTTTTATTTGTATTAATATCTAAAACCAACCAATCAGAGATTGCTTGTAAACCAAAGAGAAGAGGTTTTGCTTATTGTTGGTGCTGGTTTTAGTTGATGTTTAGTGTTATGGATGCACAGAACTTGAGTTCCCTGCTAATTAAGCAACAAGGATGCAGCTGTGGGAAGAATGTAGTGGTAAGAAAGAAGGTGTTGACATCTTAGTTGGTGTAGCCCTTTATCCAAGCACTGGCTTTAGATAGTTTCCTTAGCGCCAAGATTACTTATTGACGGCGACCTAAAGTCATTTAATCAAACCAGCTCCAATGTAAGGTCAATTTCACAGATAGCAGAGCCACCTTATCTAAACAAAGATTTCTAATGGTTTCTAAGTAATATTAGGTAATGAACATTTTGCAGCTGCTGCGTTAAGTACTGAATATAATGCTTTTGCTTTTTACACAAATGTCTGGATTCAAGACATAAACAAAAGATGTCATAAAGAACTTCTAAAGAGTCAATTGATCACTGAATTACAGTTCTATGCATGTGAATTTCACTTTGGGAAAGTTGGTGGGATACCATATTATCTTAATTAAATTAACAGGGAATTAGATACCCATAAACTCTATCTTTATATTTCATATATTCTAATGATACTAAATTAGAACTATACCAACTGATAACAAAGCATTATTATCTTGTTGGGATGAGTGTTTTATTTATGCCTTTTTTCTTTACTCAAAATTTTGGCATGGTTAAGGCTTTTAATCAAATAAGCATAGTTTTATTTGTTTTTTATATGTAAGAATAAACATAGGATGACTTTGATGCTATTAATCTTGGTCACTTTTTCCTTTTTGAGTTTTCTCTCTTAGGTTCTAAATGTAAAAATTTTAACTACTGTTTACATAGACTGCAATTGTCACTTTTTCCAATATAACATTATATCTTCCTTCAAAGAGTTCTGATTAAATGTTTCATTAAATATTTATAATTTTTAAAAGGCATAAAACATATAAAGGCATAAATACAGATGTGTATATCTGTATTCAAAATGCATGTGTATAAATATATATATTACATCTATATCACATCTGTCAACATTAAAACAAGATTATAATCATCTAAATGATGTTGTAGGTCCCTACCCTAAGTATATACAAAGGCCATAAAAAGCTATTCAGTAAACACACTGACCAGCATCTCAGATAGGCTCCATAAAATGGATGAGTGAAATGGATGAGTGCTATTATGTTAGAGAAGATTCCCTGCATGATAGTGGTGACAAGTATTCAGAGGGAATTATCACTGGAGAGTAATTTCCATGCAACAAAAACTTTTTACAAAACATAGGATGATAGATATTGCCCACTACAATTTGAGTCCATAACCAATTTCCAAAACAAACCCTTCAACTAAAACCTATTGTGACTATCTCGAGGACAAACCCGCTTTTTTAAAACCAAAATTTTGCAAATCTTATCTGGTCTTTAAGAAAGTGGGTGACCAAGAAGATGCCAGGCAATTCTAGAGTCCTGATGTATGTCACCATGTGCTGACATGTTTGCCTCAAGACGTATGGATTATATTATAAAATTTGAAAGGTTTAAAAATGGAACAATAGGTATTATGCATAAACCTGTCATCTTTCCTCAAAAAAGGGAGAAAATAAGATTCTTCATTTTATTTATATACTGACTTTAGCTTAAGACAATGTGGAAAATAATAAACTGTTCATTTTTGAAAATACAAGTCTCTAATTTCATCATTCCCTAAGGCAGCAACAGCTAGGACAAATAATTGTCTTTATGCTACTCAACTATAAAAAAACCTAACATTGTTTTGAAACCCAATTCTAGTGAATCTCAAAGAGAAATTTCTGCACTCCCTGGATTATGAATACATTACTCTGTCTTCTAAAGCAGAGAAAGAGGAGGATCTCAGAAGGTCCAAGTCATACTTATTTCTTATAACTCACTTCTTTGTAGCCAAAGGATTTTATCTACTTGACAAAGCACAAACTGATTAATATTTTTTGTAGCATAAAGAATTAAGACATGCTTTTGTAGTAATGTGAAAGCAAAGAAACTTGTTTTATTTATGAAGTAAATGCTTAAATATTTGGGGAAAATTGATCTAAAAAAATCTGGCCACAGAACAAAGAAATGACTGTATGACCAGAGAAGGAATCATAAAAATGGGAGCCCGGCTCGGTGGCTCAGCCTGGAATCCCGCGCCTTGGGAGGCTGAGGTGAGTGGATTGCCTGCGCCCGCGGGTTCGAGACCCGCCCAGGCAACTTGGCGAGACCTCATCTCTACAATAAAAATCAAAAAATTAGCCGGGCGTGGTAGCGCGCGCCTGTAGTTCCAGCCACCTGGAAGGCTGAGGCGGAAGGATCGCCGGAGCCCAGCAGGTCGAGGCTGCGGTGGCCGGGAGCGGCCACTGCCCTCCAGTCTGGGCGACGGAGTGAGACGCCAACTCAAAAAGAAAAAGAGAGAAGTTGGTGTAAAGTTGCTTCAAAGAAAGCATTAAGCAAACAACAGGGGGGCATCCATGACTGTAGCGGGCATACCTTAAGTGAGGACCATCCATTGAGCGGCTGAACGCCTGCCTGGGGTACCAGAACGTGCGGACACCACGAAGGTCAGCAAAGATATTCAAAAAATAAGATGCATGGCCAAAGCATTTAATCTTAGGACTCAGTCTGACTTCCCCACACTTAGGCTACTGCTTCATATCGTCTTTATCTGAAATGCACATTGGAGTGGAGAAGAGGAGACCTAACCTTTTCTGGGTACAGCTCCCCTGCAGCCTGTCCTCAGCAGAAAGAGCCACCATGGTCTGGAGCTCAGGGACAGACGGGCTCTGGGTATCCCCTCACACCCCAGCCCAGAGCTTCAGGGAGGTCAGAGAGGCCCCTGGTGACTAGAGGTGTGAGCAGGGACAGCGGCCAGCCACTGCCTTTTGGGGGTCACTCTCTGTGTCTCATCGAGGGTCCCCCAGCCTGTCACCTTCAGGCCCCAGGAATTGAGGGCTTATCTCGGGATCCAAGCATCAGGCCAGGCTCGTTAGGGGACGTTGGATCCGCTTGGGCGAACTTTACAAAAACCTGTGGGCAAAGGAGGCAAACTGAGGCCTCGAGTCGCCTTGGAGAGCTCGCATCAGATAACGAGGAACGGGTTTTACCAAGTAGCCTCTGCCACTGCCCATGATGATCCGGCCGTCTCCCTGTGGCCCATTATCCGAGTACTTGAACCCTGGATAACAATGAGTTCATAGAGAAGAAAGTGCTCGGCTTTAATTGTCTGTATTTAGTCACGCAAACAGAAGCAATGGTCTGAGAATGGCTGGTTAGCCGCTGACAGCCTCGGCTCTGGAGCTGGCTCCGAGGAGCGGTTACAAATTGTTTTGATGGAGACTCTACCAGAGCAGTAAATTTCCTCTTAAACCTGCTTGCCTGGAACAACTTTTCTCCCCTCGCTCTGTCTTCTCCTATCTCCCCCCTTTTCGCCTTAAATGAAATTCCTGCCGCTGCTAATATCCAACAAATAAACATCATTAAGAAATTGAAGGCACTGAAAGAATGTGTGGTTTATGTTAAATTTTCCCCTGTCAATCAATTCTGCATGTCTGCATGAAACCGATGATCGCATCATCATGTTAGTTTGCCTGACTTGTTCGGCACAAAGAAGGTGGGAACATTTTCTCAAGCAGGGATGTCAGCACTTGAAAAATCCATCACCATCTGTGCTCATTTTCTGAAAGGGAGAAAAACAACCCCTGTTTAAGAATACACCAGAACAAATAACTTGAATGTTTGAAAATAAACCACAGGGTCAAAGAAACTTTATAATGAAACAGGGAAGCAACAGTATTGTTCTGTTTTTATAACACAGGGCCAGTGTACCTTCACCCCCCGCATTCGCCACTCTAAAAATAGGTATTAATAATACCCACAGAAGCCCGCACCGTGTGAAACGCATGCAGTCACGTTATTTTAAAGGCACCGGGCCTTTCTGGCAAGGCCGCTGGAGGGGGAACTGTCCCTTCCCCCAGGGCTCTCCCCAGGCTGTGGCGTGGCAGCCTCTGGTTCCACACCGCTCCTGACCCTTCGCACCTTAGACTGCCTCTCCCCACTTATTCTCCTCATCTGAAAGGAAGCCAGACTCCTCCACCCCCGCAAAGATGATCACCCATGAAAGGCCACAGCAGGAGAAACTTTCACCCCCAAACTTTTTGAGCAAAGCCTGTCAAAGCCACCCGCGACAGGGAGGCAGAAAGAACCAGAGACCTGAATGGAAACATTGTTCTACCCGTAATAAACTTATAAGCCAAGAGCATTTTGATCTAATTTTTCTTTCTGCGCCTCACCATTGTACTTTGTCGTGAGGAGGTCTCGCATAAATAATGTAGCGTTCTTATGAAAGTTTTTAAGGCACCCAAAGTTGGACAGCAGTGTTACAAATGATATCCAACACAAAGAATATCAATTAATCAAATGGTAAAACACTACAAGAACTCACAATACACAAGTAGCAGAGGGAAAGATAAATTGATTTTTGCTGCAGCACTGCGCCTTTTCAGCGGCACAACTGTGTGAAAAATACCAGTTAAAAAGTGTGCTGAGGCAGCAAAAGCGTTTAATACTCCACAAACAGTTATCTAAGGCAACGTCCAATAACCAGACAGTACAGTAATGTGACCTACATACTAACAAAATCATTTTTAGACATAGAAGCGACTCTACACCAGCCCACTGGATACCAGTTAGATAACCAGTATCTCTTGTAACCTGCCTGGAAGTTTGTTTTTCCCCCTTTTCCCATTTCCAAGGCTAAAACGTGTGATCAGAGACCATCCAGAAAGCAATTAGAAAGACGAAGCAAACCTTCTCTCCATCAGCTGTTTCATCTGCTGGGCTACCTCTGGAGTCTCAGCGTGTTCAGGGGTCTCTGGTGTGTTTTGACTCCCTTGACCCTTCCTCTTTGGTGCCCCACTGGACCCGATGGCTTTTTCGAAACTTTTTCCCCTCTTCGGGGCGGGAAGTTCTCACACTTGTCTGAGGACTCTTCTCAGTGCTATTGGCTGAGTCCGCCTGGCGCGGGAAAGTTGGACGGGAGCAGGGGTGGGAGCTGGAAAGGAATTGCAATGAATCCCAGCGGAACCGAAACGCAGGTGCCAGCCACCCCAAGCTGGCCTCCTCACCACAGACCCACCCCACCGCACTCTTCCCAGGAAATCATGGTGCCCTACATGGAAGCGTGGCATAGAGTGAAGCTGCACAAGGGATGGACCGCGGGAGTCAAGGGAGAGCCATCCACCCAGGTCTGAGCCCAGCTGAGACCACAGAGTGCCTTTTAGAGTGACTGCAGCTCCCAGGTTGTCTGGAGAGGAGCAACCCTGAGAACCCTGGGCCTCCAAGAACTCTCAGAGGCCTTCCTACAGGGCCTTGATCCCCTCCCTTAGCTGACTGGGCCACGGGAGCCCGTTCTCACTTAGCGCATAAGGACGCCGAGGGACTGAAAAGTTGCAGTCCCCTCCTCCTCACTGTAGAACAAGAGAACCAAGATGGTGCCCAACTCAAGAATTCCTCCCTAGCGGGAGTCGAGCGCCAGCTTTATAAGTCCTTTAAAAAATCTTCTCTTTCTAAACCTTTCTCCCACCGCATTTCAGTCTTCAGAACTTATGACTGATAATCCTCTTTGTTTCAGAAAATCATGGTTCACATGAAAAAAAATGTTCACAAGATTACATGGAGAGAGCGCCAAGTCCCCCTAAAATAATGCCATAGCAATCAAGTTCATCTCAGTCCACATTGTGAGTATTTTTAGGGTAATGTTACCCTTTATGCACCAAACTCATGGAGAAAAACCACACACCTCTGTCCCTGAGACGCAGCAGGTGGAATCCTGGACTCTGGCCTTGGCCGTGGCACTCACCTCCACAGGTGAGAGCTGGCACCACCCTTGAGATTTGCGATGGAAGTTCTCCAGGACGTCACCATCCATCAGCCAGGGCCCACGTTAATACAGGCCTTCGCGTAATGAACGGTATGCTTTGCAGATTTCTGTTTCCAGAAAAGAATGACTTAATATCATAAAATAAAGCTTCAGACCTCCATGCCAATTACTGTGTTTAAGTCATCGAAAGCCACCCAGGAAGGTTAGGGGAGCATGCCAGTGTTAAAGGAATGTGTAACCCATCTGCAGAGAGAGGCCAAGTTACGCTGCTTTCTGGGTAAGGAGAGCAACTCGCTAAAAGCTTCAACATAGTGAGAAGAAAATGTCAGACGCCACAACCTCATTGCATTGGCAATAAACACAAGCCAACAACGACATCATTGTCGTCGGTTTTACTCGTGGGTCAGGCTGAGAAACACTGAAACACATAATCAAGTTCTTACTGCAGTGCAATAGAAAAGGAAGAACCATAGCGATCACAGCCCCCTGACGATTCCTAAATGTTACCAAGCACAAAGGGACGCACTGGGAGAAGTGGGTGCTCTGCAGAATGAGTCCGGGTGACTCCTGGTTGAAGGTGGCAGACTGGAAAAGAGCAAAGAAAGTCACACCCTCCTGGTAGCCTTCCGTTAGAGCTGTCCTTCGCCTCCACTCGAAACCCCAAATGGAAGTTTCCAGTGAGGGAACAATGAAAAGCTTGAAAAATTCAAAGCATCCTTCATGTAAAACCAAAATACCTGAGGGTGTGGAATGGATGTATCTTTTTTCACACACCCTCTGTCCCTGGGAACAGTGCACCTCTAATCACGGTGCCCATCTCACCATGGTGTCCCCCAAACACAACGGCCTTGCTCACTTAGCAGTGACTCGTTCCTGTTTTTTTTTCAGGCAACGTTTCACAGATTAATCGAAAAAGGAAAGGTATTTAAGTTATTTTAACATCAAGTGTTTTTCAAGGCTATAAATATAAATGAGGGGACTAATTGTAAACTTCTCTCAGAAACCCAAATCCAAATTCATGTTGCCATGCGAATTCAATGATAATAAATTACATCCTTCTAAGTAAAGCATCCGCAGTAATAAAACACCCGCCCTAGAGAACTCAGAAGCCCTGATCCCAGCTAAAAGGATTCATGCCTTTAGAATTCTGGGTATATATGTTATTTTTCTGTCAGTTGTCTCAACTTCTCTCAATTACTGATGTTCTCTATGTAATGAATTTTCAAGGGTTTGATGTGTGATTATGGCTATATTTTTATCTATATGTTTTGTGGTTCTTGTACTTAAGCTTTTTGCTCACAAATCCTTTATTAAAAGTACTAAATTGTAAAAAGCACATTCATATTTCATTCAGTGTTCCATACAGAAATGTGAGTTTTTGCAGCAAACACAGCTGCATAGAGAAAGTTACCATAAAATAACATGCTAGACTATAGATCTCTGCACTTTGAACGCTTTAGCTCAGAAGTAACTCTTCTGGAAGTAGATTTTCCAGAACACTTCCGTCTTCCTTCTCAAACTGATAACCAACTTTTCAATTTTCCAAATTAAAATGACCGGCTAAATTTGGGATCTCATGTACATTTAGGCAGAAGCCAACCAATCCATAGACATTTCCAACTTGACCATTTTCATCCATTCTATCAAAATATTAGAGGTAAAGTCTTAAAAACTCAAGACATACGTATCCATTTTGAAAATATTGTATCTCTAGATCTCAACTAGAAATGAATAAGCAGAGGAAAGAGAAAAATAAGCCGAGGAAAGAGAAGAATCTCACTGTGGGGTGAGGTGGCTCAGACATTGAACCAGGAAACGGAATGACAGAAAGATGAGGCGAGAGCTCCACTGAGTCCTGGGAATGCCACGGTATTGATCCAAGACAAGAGAGAAACTTAAAGCTGAAGTCTGACCAATGTAAACAAGTGTCTCTTTACAAAAATGTTTCTCCAGGGAGTGCACACGCGGATCTGGTCAGCTAGCAAACCACTGACCTTTTGAAAAAAAGGAGTGTAGAATTAAAACTGCCAATAAGGCAAAACAATTACTCAACACAGATTTCATGAGCAAATGAATAAATGGGTGAATAATGTGAACATTTGTCAGTTGCAGTCAACATAATAAATGAATCTGATATTAAAATTTGGAGGGGAAAAAAACTGATGTGATCCTCTGTCAGATCAAATCACTAAATATGTCAAGAGGACCCACTCTGTGCCTGGCCCAGGCTCGATGCTGTGGGTAGGCCAAGAGAGGACAGCACACTTGGTGGGACCGGCCTCTCCTTGCTCACACTGACCCCCCTGTGCCTAATGCCCAGCCAGTGTCAATGAGGGCTCCAAATACCTGCCTCGATCACCAACCCAATCCTGCCTGGAAGAGTCCCTCAGGGGACGAAAGGTGGGATCCTGAATTCCAAACCACAGGCCCCAAGCTCAGGCCTGGCGTCATCACGTGGTCCCAACCTTGACGGAAGAGTCTGGGGCCAGCCCTACCCAACAAGGAGACCCAAGCAACACTCTTGGACTCCAGTGCTGGTGCTGGAGCAAAGCAGAGGCAACAGCACCTGCAGCGTCTCGGCGACGGAGGGGGCTGAGGCTCAGAACGGATCCCAGGGTCTTAAAACTAGGGTCGCAGAGCAGCCTGAGCTGATTCTCTCTGAGAACATCCAAGGCCCAGATGCTCACGGCTCAGATCACACCTCCACTCGCCAAACACCTCATTCAGTTCACAGAGGACTCTCTACCCTCCCCATCCACCGTGAGTGAGCATTTTCCTTCTTTGTTTTGTACGAATGGGGAGACTGAGGCCAAAATGTTGGTCTTGAAACCAGGAATGGGTTCTCAAGGGGTCAAGCGAAGATACGGCCCCTTCCCTTCCCGCTCCCCTCTCACTCCCCTTTTGCCCCTGCACCAGCTCCCTTACAGAGGCAGACTCCCGGCAGGTGCTTCCCTAGTCTGAGCTTTATGTGGGCTTCCTCACTACCCTGACTGCAGCAGGGCACTAAAACTGTCCAGTGCATTCTGGGAAATCAAGGCCGAGAGAAGAAAACCCTGGAACCCATGAGAAGCAAGACCCAGTCTTCCTAGCCTCAGTCTTTCCCACTCCTCACTGAGATACAACCTTGGGCTCTTATTTGAAATTCAGTGAGCTTCTGAGGGACAGAAGGGCTGGGCACAGAGATGTCTGTCCGCCCCATGCAGTCTCCTCAGCCCAGAGGTAGAGGGACAACCAGGAGTCCTCCTAAGAGCATGTACCCTCCTCTGATAGGGGCATCGTTGCAAACTGTCAAACAGATACAGACATGTCTTTGGCCATCATCACCCCAAAGGGCGCAAGGCGCAGGCTCAGAGCCTGCAGACTGGGTAATCGTGGGAGGGAGGCAGCCTTGAGAGTCCTGGCCTTCCACCCTCTCTGATGGGCAGCCCAGCCCTCTCTCCTACCACTGTCCTCCCAGACGGACAGGAGTCAGGGACTGTTCAGGGATCCCACCAGGTCACCTCACCTGACAGCCCCGCTGCCCCTGAGAAGCCGCCTGAGTCAGGTAACTCATCACTCCCTCCCCTTTTGCTGGAGACAGGTAGCGGAGACACAGCCCACCACTCAGGCTTCTCATTGGTGAGTCAGAGAAGTGAAGAGGCCAGGAGCTGAGTAACAAATCAGATTCTAGCTCTCCACATTCTCTGGGCCTCAGCTCTCCTTCCCTCCCGTCAGAGGCTTCTGGAAGTCTCAAGTGAAGAAAGCACAGTGAACAGGCCTTGAGGAGTACCCATCGGGCTGTGCAGGCCAGCCGACCGGCTCAAAACCCACCCAACCAGCCCGTGTCTCCTGTGTTGCCTCGGAAGAGGGCCTGAGATGAAGAGGCAAGGGCAGGTTAGTACAGGAGGTGGTTCCAAAAGTGCCGGCAGGAAGTGGGGAGACGGGGGAGGAAAGGGGGCCGGTGTTGAGTAGACTGGGGAGCACACGCTACCAGGCACTGGGCTGCAATCCCCTCAGACCCACATGGGACTCGCCCCAGAGCTATCCGATCCAGGGGAGGGGCCGGCCTCTGTCCACTGGCTCCCGCCCCATCCCTGGCTGAGGGCTGCTCTGGAGGCATCAGGTCCTCAGCACCTGGGGCCTGGCCCCGTGGCAGGCCACACATACTCCAGCGGTGAGAGACACCCCAGGCAGAGTTGCGGGCACTTGCCTGAGCAGTGAATAGCTTCCAAAGGGTGCTGACAATGTCTGCTACCCCGGGCTAATAAGAAAGCATCAGAAAGCAAACAGGTAACAGGACTCTCCTTCTGGAGACAGCCCCTAGGTCCTCTGCTCTCCAGAGAAGTGATAAACCTGTCTACAGTAGCAACGTAGTGACACACAAACCCATTTTGGAGGCTGTCCTGAGGGGAACCTCCGTCAGCTGGCCTCCACACTGCTCCTCCAGGCCTGGCTCTGCCTCTTCATCACACAGAGCCTGTCACGGGCACAGATGCGCCAGCCACTCAGCTAAGCAGTGGGGGAGGAACAGCAAAGACCCTCCAGGAGCCAGGTAGCATTTGGGAGATGTAGCAGGCGTGATGGCAGTGGTGCACAAGGCGGCGTGCCCTGTCTCCATTCCAGGAGGCCTGGGACACCAGCCGGGCCTCTGAAAACCACACAGCCCACTTCTTCTGTCTGCAGGTCTCCCAAGTCTCTGTGAAAATCCAATAGGATCCTGCATGTGACAATTGTGATACTGCGCAAAGCCACGGGCATTGTTAGAAGAAACCACAGCCCAACCAGGAGTCCTTGGGTGTTTTAAAATCACATAGGCGGATGAAATCCCATTGTCCACAGACTCCACTGAAGGACCCACCAAATCTTTGGGCATCCCTGTTCATGGAAGTTTCGCACGTTGATATTCCAGCTTCTAATGTTAGGAAGCAGTATGTAAAAATCATATGTAAACCAAGAAAAATGCCCCACCCCCAGAGAGTTTACGGTCTAGTAGGGAAAAAATGTATGAACTAAGTAACTTCAGTACCAAGTGTGAAATGATCCTCTTTCCTGCCTTTGCCAGTCATATCTGGAGAAGGACAGACAGTGCTGTCTGTGTGCAGGCACTGAGGGACCCTGGGACAGCTGGGGGTAGAGGGTAGAGCATAGTCCTACCCCTGGGGAACAATATGGGGAAGGCAGTGACCAGCTTGAGAACAAGCCAATCCCATAGGCACTGCTGAGGGACATTCTTCAGCCTGGGGCACTTGGAAGAGGAGGGAGTTACATGGAGGATAGGGATGGGGTTGACATTCTAGACAGAGGGAACACGTGGAAGGTGGAGGTGCCTGGTACATGAGAGCCAGCTCACAAGGCACATGTGCCGGGGCTCCTGGGCTCACCCTGGGCTCTATGGAGTTGTAGACCCCAGAAGAAGACACTTTCTGTTTGGAGTGCCCCACTGACTGCATTCCAGAGCTGGTTCTGGTCTGTTGGTTAGAGGCTGTGTCAGCCCAGACACCCACTTCTCCTGTTTACAGGTCTCTCAAGTCTCGGCGAAAATCCAACAGGATCCTGCATGTGACAATCGGGATACTGCGCAAAGCCACGGGCATTGTTCGAAGAAACCAAGCCCCGAAGACATAAACCACGAGCCCAAGTCCCAGGGCCTCCTGCAACAGAGCTAGCCCTGGAGCTCCCGGTTGCTCCCAGCACACTCCTCACCTAGCTATGGCCTTGCAGCCTCCCTCCCACAGAACAGACAGAGCTTCTAACCTCCCAAGGACCTGCAGAACAGCGATGCAATCTGCCTTGGGGTTTCTGGGGAAGCTGGGCCCCCTGTTTGTCATCATTACACTGGTGATACATGTATTCTATTTTAGAATGACTTTCTCTGCCTTATCCCCAAACCTTCTTAATAGTGCCGGGAAAAAATATTATATACAAACAGTGATTATAAAAAATTATTTGTATAATGTGCTAAAACGTGCTCTACATCTTTATTTGGCATCATCTCCACGAACGTCTCTCAGCCCCGGAGACCTTGACACTGGCTTGCAGGGCCTCCACACACACCCCTCCTTGGCATGCAGAGATGGGGCGGGTCTTTCCCAGCCCACATCAGTGCCTGGTGGGACCTCTCTGCACCCAGCCTGGTAATTCTCATATTCCCTGGGCTTTTTTTTCCAGCATCATACATTATATTTAAGTCTCTCCAGCAATACAAATTTCAATTTGGCCAAGCTCTTTAATATTAATAGTTGTCAATCCAAATGCAGAGTGCATAATAAAAAATTTAATCGAAACGAATAGCTCACATATTTCTCTACCTCCTAAATATAGTTACCAATTAGACAAAAGATTTGGTTATATAACTTTGTAGAATTAAGGCCACCTACTAAAGACCACCAGTCAGGGCTGAGAAAGCCAGAATGCCCGATTCCATTCTGTTCATTACTCTTAAAGATAAAGCACATCTCACCTCATCGTTCTTTTATTCATAGGCACAAATTGTGAACACAGAATTCGCAGGCATGCAATTCAGGGGAGATTTTAAAGCTAAATGATCATCACAAAGTTATCCAGAGTGATTTTTTTAAAAAGCATCGCTTCTACTGCTTTATAGCTTAAGGCCTGCTCATTGGACCTTCACAGGCAGGAGGAGGTGGAAGGAGCAGCCACATGACCACCACGACCCCATTTCATAGGCAGGATAACTGAGGCCCAGCGGGGGCGGGGAGTTGTCCAGCAGGCCACAGCCAGAGTGGTCCTGGAACCCAGTGTTCGGGTCCCAGACATGGTGCGCACACCTCAGCTTCCGACCTCCTCAGACCCAAAAGTATCATTCAAAGAGGTTATTTTTGTTTAACGTGAGAACTGAGTCGCTCTTGCCATTTTCCCTGCCCTATGCAGCACATCACCACTGGATCAGGGGCGTGGCGGTCCCCAGAGCCTATCGGAACAGCCACAGCCAGAATGACTTCTCAAGCAGGGCAGGAACAAAGGCTGGCTTTCCACTGTGACGACCATGGGCCTGATAGGGAGTCCCAGAACCACAGTTCTGGGGTAACCCCCTGACGATCCAGCATTTTATAGAATCACTGAGCTGGAAAGGATCCTGCCTCCCATATCAAACCCAAACCTCTCATTTTGCAGCATCGGAAACAGTCCCAGGGATGCTAAAAGAGTTCACTAAGGTCAGGGAGCCAGTTTGTGGCAGAGCTGGGACTAGAGCCTCCAGACACACAGACACACACACACACACACACACACACACACACCGGTGCATTCTGCGTTGAGAAGTTCTGTAAGTACTGGTCCAGCCCCGGCCAGGCTCCCCGGTTGTGGCATATCCTGCTGGGCACTCGGGGTATCTCTTCTGCAAATTACTCCAGGCCTATTTTGTGAGCGGCTCTGGGCTCTGCCCTGAGCTACATCAAGCAGGAAGTTTAAATGAAATGGCTCCCAAGTTCCTTAAATGGTTTAATAAAACATATACTGACTGCAATGTGCGGTTTATAGTGGCAAACGATTGCCCCTCAGTTGGGAAAAATGACCTCCAGTCAGCAATATTACTTTCAGCTTCATGATTCTAGTCCGCTGTTGGCCATTCCCACAACCCACCGGGCAATTCTTTTCCATAACAAGACCGACTGCAGCCACCGCGTGCACGGCCGCTGCCGAAGGTGCCCAGAACGTGCCTCCAAAGAGCCTGCTCCATGGCAAGACAAAAGAAATAGCGGGCGGATGACACTCCTTCCAGAGGGGAAGGAGTGCCACTTGGAGAGCAGAGAGACAGCAGGAAACAAGCGGAGGGGATTCAGAGAGATTTGGGGAAATTAAAGTAGCACGAAAGGGAAAGCTCTGCGTGTGAGATCCCTATTCAACATCACCCAGAACTGGGATGGGCAAAAATCACGCAGATTCCAGGGGGAGTATGTGTGAGCGCCACAAATGCTCTTGGCATCGGCACCCATAAGATTTAGAAAATGCAAGGAGGGTACAAGATGAATTTCCAAAACTCTCCCACGTTCATAACAAATAGCTATTAATAACGCTTCTAATGACAAATGCCATTTCCGATATTTGGTGCTGAAAGGTTTTGCCTCATCTGAAAAGTACGGGAATTTGACTGCCAGAAACTGATGACCTTTTATCCTAAACTGTGCATTGAGATGGCTTGTTAAGCTCATTAGTATTATATGGTGAATTAGAGTAGGCATTTTATGATTTTTCAAAAAAGGTTTCTTTGATATAAAAAAAGGCAGCAATTTCCTTTTTTGACATTTTTCATTTTGAAGGTAGTAAAAGTGGCACATGTGTATCATGGCGTAATGGATTAATTAAGGAATATCATGTTTATCCTAACTCTTAACCGAGTTGTACATCTTCATAACTCACTCATAAAAATTAATGCATTATCTTATACCATGGGATGATAGATGCTGCATTTTTACCAAACCTGCTCAGAATATATTGTTCTAAATTGGATTATCCTGAGAAATAGTGAATACCATATTCCGATATCGTCAGGCCAAAATTATATTGTTATTTTTAAATGTTACGTTATTACATCTAAAAATCAAAACCCTCTCCCTGCTGTGGCTTTGAATTGCCAGGCTATTCTGGCTCCTGGAAGATCAAGCTGCTCTCCCACCTACACTCACAGGCAGCCTATTTTACATCTTCTCTCGTTCACAATGGATTTGTTGTTTAAAAAACACATGCATTGCATCAAAGAACCGCTGGACAATATTTTTGGCGATTTCTTTGTGTCTTGATGGTAGATGTGACTATAAAAGAATATTCATGCAAGATTCATAAAGGCCCAGATTTCTAAATCAACAGATGAAAAATCCCTAAAAATAATAATGTCCAGATGTTGCTTATTTAAATGAGCTGTTGCCATTTAATGTTGCCAATCACAAAAGTGAGAGAATTTGTGAATTTCAAGGTATTCATAATTTACAGGGGATTATACCTTTTTTTTTTTTTATCAAGAGAGCACCCAAGGTGATTAAACTGAGTGATTTCAATAAATACAAATAATTCTTTCACAGAGGCTACCTTTCTAACCTTGGCCTCGTACCACAAAGCCCACACTTTCGTACTGTAGAATTTCTTTCTTTTCAGGCCTCCTTCGGGGGGAATCTGACTTGCCAGGCCTAAAATGCAGATTATTTTTAATGTGCTAGAACTTCAGAATTGGACAGACTCTCGGAAATAATACATACCTAGTCTCTCTTCTTGTTGATCAGAAAATTATTGACCTGAAGTCTTCCAGCTGAGAAGTAAGAAGGAAGCTACCAGAATCCTGCCTTCTCGGGTCTACCCTCTAAAATTTAGGTTCAATGTTACTATAATCCCAGGCCCCCTGCCTTGCCCAAGGAGCTTGTGAGAAATGGAGACTTCCAGGCCCCTTCCCAGACCAACACAGATCTGGGTCCTGAGAACCTGCATTCAAAACAGATTCTCCCAGCAATCCTTAAATCATCACGGTCATTGGTTCCCTGGCCCAAGTCTCCCAGATTCCAAAAAGTTTATTTGGAGTGAGACAGGATGAAGGAGGCAGTAAACTGTTGCTCTGTAGCTAGCAATGATCTTTCAACAGATTGCTGCAAATATCCCTACCCCAAAGCTACCAGAATTAGGAAACTCTTGTCCAGTGGTCATCAGGAGATCTGTATTAAGAGCCTGGAGGGTGCAGTGGCAGACAGAGCCAGCCTGACATCCATAAGACCTCCCTTTGAAAAACTCTGGACCAGAATGAAAGTTCCAACTCCACGTCTGGGGCCAGTCCCGGCTCTTGGTCTCACTGGCCCTCTGCACCATATGGGAAGGTAAAGACAGGACATGGTCCTCGGCACAGCTGGTGATGGGGTATGACCCGAGCATGGCTCTTCTGGTCCAGATGCAGCCAAGGGGCTTGGCTCGCCTCACAGTAGGTGATGATAAGCCTTTGGCTTTTAATGGGTGGAATTAGCCTACTATTCTGAAGGGAAAAGGGTCCTGGGGAAGACCCGCTGGGATTTCTTAAAGGAGAGCTGAGGTCTATGGGGAAAGCTCGGCCCCTCCTGCTGCTGGGCCCCTGAGCCCTCATGCTGGGGCGCACGTTACAGCACAGGCAGAGCCACCACCTGGGCTGTTCACTCAGCCTCGAGAGGCTAGGGGAGAACATCCTCCCAGCACCTGGCCACTCGTTCGCCTGAGCTGTCATACTCTACAGATTCTAAGATAGTATTTGCATGTCTAATCCTTCAAAGAGAGAAAGTCAGCTACATCCTTGTGCTACCAGGCAGAAAAAAATGGAGTGCCCACCACCCTTGGCAGCTGACACCTTTGTCTCTGTTGGGGGAAAGAGTTGCCTCTTCTCTCGCAAGATGCAGCTCCATTCAAGAGCAAGCCAGCCCTCTGAATGGGACAATCTTTTTAAAGCTCAGTAATAAAACCCTCAAGGGTTCAAATAAGACATTGCTTAGGATCAAATGTGGTCAGTAAAATAAAGCGCTTAGGTGGAAATTCTGCTCAACTGGACATAAACTTTTCCCCACACTGCCAGGTATACTAAGAGATTATATAATTGACCTAGAAGGACCTCCGGAATAAGGCACTGGAAACAATCCCAGTCAAGTTTTCAAGTGAGCCTTCCATTAAGTTCACCTAGTTTCAGTTGAAGATGAGGGGAAGACGCTTGGCTCGATGGAAGACTGAGCTTCAAGATGCTTTTGAGAACCTCTTAGGTGTCTCAGTGCCTGAGGCCCAGGAGAAACAGCACGGTTCTGGCCACTGGAAGGTCCTCCCGGCTGGGGCCTCGTGCCCACTTGTAGGACACCCGAGACCCCTTATCAGGAAGTTTTCTTTTCTTCAGGAAGGTTTAGCCTCACATGCTCCTCTCCGTGGCCAACACCACCTCCAAACACTGAGGCCCAAGTTCCATCAGGAAAATGAGCACAACCACAAAGGTGACAGTAGGTGGCTCCAATGAGGGCTAAAGGATGCTGCCATCCTATCCCCACCGGCAGGGCCCAGGTGCCACTTGGACAACCACATGCCCATCTGTGCCTCCCTTCCTCCAGTCAGGGAGGCCCCAACCTCTGACCCAAGCCCACTCGGTGCAAAGGGAGACGAACTAGCTTTAGCATGGTGTCTCAGCAAGAACCCGATGTGCTAGACACATTCCTGGTCTCCCAGGGGCTCCGGGGGCAGAAAGCAGGCGAGATGAGAGGCAGCAGTCATAGACACAGGACCTGGACCCTGGAGACATCCATCTCCCTCCCTCCTGGCTGGTTCCCAGAACTTCTTCCCAGACCCTCTGCACAGTCAAGAGCCAAACCAAAGGGCCTCACCCAGGAGGGACCTCACGGTTTCCCCAGAAGATATTGGCCAACTGGGACTTTGACCAAGAACAGACAGCCACAGTGGCCACTCCTGAGAGGCCAGCCACTCTGGGAAGCCAAGGACTCGGACCTCTATCATCTGGCCCAGGCAGTGGGTGCTAGAACCTGCAGGGCTGACAGGGACCTAGTCTTCTCTGTTCCCAAAACACCAGTAAGGACAGAGTCCTCACCATCACACTCTACTGCCCTTCTACCTAAACTGCTTTCATGGACACTGTCAATCTGGGAGGCAGCATCAAACACTCATCTCTGAAATGGGATGATGACAGTCTTTATTTCATGAGGCCGTTATAAGAATTAAATGTGATCATGCATATACAATGAGGACAGTGCTTGACACTCAGTAAACAGGCAGCTGCCCGCATTTGATTTTGCCACAAGATGAGCTGCCCAACACCAGGCCGGGCCCCAGAGATCTCCCCCTAGGTGTGAGCGCAGATATGCAAGACGGAGCCGGAGCTCAGTGTGAGAACCATGTACTGCAGGAGAAGGCAGGACAGGGGGAGAGAACGGTCTACATCCGGCAACAAAGACGACCAAGGGTCCTGCCTGGCTTTTCCCTCAGTTGAAGAATGAACACTCACCATCCCCACGAATCAAAGTCTTGCCTTTACTTCAGAGGTTTTCAAACGTTTTTCTCTTACCCACAAATCTTTTTCAAAGGAAAGCTTATGAAGGCAGCTCACTGTGTAATACAGATGTGCACGGGGTGACCCTGGCTGGGGACTGTGTGTCCCGGGACCACCGCTGCCCTCCCTCAAGACTTCTGTTCCGTGACTACTGAGTTGGTTGAGTACCTCAGTCCAAGGTTCCCAAGTCAGTCCCTAGACTAGCCACATGGGCGTTGCCTTGGAACTTGTCAGAAATTCACATTCTTGGATGCTACGCCAGACCTCCTGATTCAGAAAATCCAGGTTGGGGCCCAGCGTTGTTCTCTCAAAACCCTCCAGGCAAATCTGAAGCCTGTTCAATTTGGAGGGTCATGGCCCTGCACCAGTGGTCCATGCCCTGGCTGCATGTGAGCAGAGCCCTCACCCGCCATAACCCGGCTCCCTGCAAGGAGATTCCTGATTTGATTGGTCTAGAGTGAGTCCCAGACACTGGCAGGTCTTAAAAGTTCCCCAGGCAATTCCAATTGATAGCCACGTTTGAGAACTACCTACGTAGTCCCTTGCTACTCAAAGTGTGCTTCAAGGACCAGCAGTATCACTGTCACCTGAGAGTCTATTAAATATGCAGTATCTTACTTCCCCAGACCTACTACAACAGAATCTCCTTGCTCCAAGGATCCCCAGGGGGCTTGTGTGTAAATTACTGACATCCCGGCCTAGGTCGTTCTAGGATAGAACCCTAGACACTATGGGGCCAAGCCACTTATCCCTAAGTGGCAGCCTGCAGCTGCAATGGCCTGAGACTTCACCCAGGCTGATGGCAGCAGATGAAGGATCAGACCAGCCTCCTTCCCACACTCACACAGCTTCCATCCAAACATGTCTGCCTCCACCATCCCTTAAAACCTTCTCTCAGCCTTCAGTTCCTGAGGTCTTGAAGAAAAGAAGGGGCAGAGGCTGCCCCCAAGGAAAACAAGAACTGAGTTTGGAGTGGGGGACAGAGATTCCCACTGTGTGTTCTGTAAACCTCCAAAACCTCCTTGAGGATGTTTGCCACTCACTGACTTGCTACTGGAGGCCTGATAACATTTGGGATGTCACATTTCTAAAACGTGGGAGTCATTTTTAAACACACACACACACTCACACACACACACACACACACTCACACACACATACACACACATACACAAACACACTGGGGCCTAGAGGAGAAATAGAGATGTGGTAAATAATCCAGCATGTGCGATACTTGCATTTTTTTACTGTCAATATTGTCTCAAGTTATATTTTGTTAAGGAGCAAAAATTATTCTGTTGGGCTCCGTTCACTCATAAGAGCATCATTTTGTGCTATTAACTGTTTTCAGACGTGAAATAATTCACACAGATAAACATTAGGAAAACTTTATCTTCCTGCAGTATCTCTGAAGAAAATACAGATGACTTTGGGGTGAGAATATTCAACACAGGCACCCTCTCACAGTCATTCCAAGACATACACACGTATACACAGACACACACACGTATGTATACACTCCGCTGAATCTCCTACCCTCTCGGCAGCAAACTTCTCAGTGTTGGGATCCACGGCCCCCTGCCCCCACTGGGGCTGAGCCCAGGGACCCTCCATCAAGGCTCAGCTCCCAGTTGGCAAGAGAAGCTGAGAGAAGGGAGCCATCAGAGTAGAAGAGACAGGAAACCAAGGTCAGCTGAATGTGTGACCCATATTATCACCATCTTTTGGGCTATGAGGTAGGCAAGAGACCAACATCAGGCCAATACCCTAACTTCATCTTTAAACAGGAAAAAAAAAAGTCATGGCCATCCCTGTTTCCAAAACCTATGGGCACTTCTCCCACTTTTTCTCAAGCAATTGTCAGACTCACTCATTCCTCAAGTATTTATCGAGCACTTACTAGGTACAGGCCCCTTGCTTGAGGCAGCACAGCAGTAAGGATGAAACTCAAAATCCAAAGTCATTGCATCTTTCTTGCAATGTGCTAACATGCCGATCACATTATCATCCTACAACTCAGATTATCATACTTTCCTTTGTACAAAATGAACTGAGCCAGAAAACTCTAAGGGTAAGAGTCCAGCTCTGCTGGACTTAAACCACAGCCAAAAGTTCATGAAAAACACTGTTGTGTTTCATTCTGTGGCCGCTTGAAGCCTATTGTTGAAATACAGTAGTTACTTGGGGGGGGGGGGTCATGCATTCCCAAACACAAAAGAAGGACCACAGCCTTTTTTTGCTTGAGATGGATGCAAGACCAACCATTCCCTGGAGCCCCCAACACCCCCAGATACTTGAGACTGATGGAGAATTTCCATAAGGCACACAAATACGTAAAATCAGCTAAAACATTTCTCTCCACTGAAGAAAGAACAAATAACTATCCATGCTTTGTCTCTGTATGGAGAGATATCAGAAGGTTCCTGGTACGAAGTCCACACATCCTGGTGGACAGAGAGGGTGGAGAGGAGGGGAGGAGGCCGAGAGAGGGAACTGTCACAACATGCCAAGTGACATCTGAGCTAAGAGGCCAAAGGGATGTCCAAGACAATCTCTGAGAAACGGGAGAGCAGATCTCAACATCTGAGAAAAAAGGAAATGGGCGGGCCAGAGAGATCTATGCTAGAAGTCATCCCAAACAATGTTTGATCAAAAGAAGGAAGGGGGGAGAATCAATCAACACGTCCCCTTGTAGACCCTGGCTTTCTTTCCTCTCAGTTATGGAAATAATTCACTTTTTTAATGCAAGAAGAACTTATTGATTGGTCTGGTTTTTCGTCTAATCCTGAGGAAATGCTGTGCATGTAGACATGCCTGCATCCTAAAACTATCTCCTTCCGGAGGTGAAATTCCTCCTGCCATGCAAGGGTGCGGAAGTTAGAATTTTTTTTTTTTTTTTTTTGAGTCGGAGTCTCACTCCGTCACCCAGACTGGAGTGCAGCGGCCGCGCCCGGCCACCGCAGCCTCGACCTGCTGGGCTCCAGCGATCCTTCCGCCTCAGCCTTCCGAGTAGCTGGAACTACAGGCGCGCGCTACCACACCCTGCTAATTTTTTGATTTATTGTAGAGATGAGGTCTCGCCAAGTTGCCCAGGTGGGTCTCGAACCCGCGGGCTCAGGCAATCCACTCACCTCAGCCTCCCAGGGCGCGGGATTACAGGCTGAGCCACCGAGCCCGGCGAAAGTTAGAATTTTAAACTAGAAATAAAGGGAGGCTCAGCTCACCTAACAACTCTTCCTGTCTCTGTTCTCTTTCCCAACTGGCCGTCTCTCCCTGTGACAACATCAAGTCTTAGTGTAATCACAAATGTTTTCTCAACCAGAACCTGAACCCAGACTTGCTGAAGAGTAAGCTCTCCCCGGAAAGAGCAATCTTCAGTCGTCCTTGAACGCAGTGGTAAGAAGCACAAGATGTGAAGTCACAAGGCACACGCATCCTGGCTCAGCCATGTTTCAAAGATGTGATGTGTGCAAGTTATGTATCATTGCTAGGCCTCAGTTTCTTTGTCTGCAAAGTGGTTGCTGAGGGGATGAGACAAGATCAAGGGTAGAGCTCTTACCGCGGGAGCTCTTACCGAAGGTTTCCCCTAAAGGATCCAGTGGTAAACATGTTAGGCTTTATGGGTCTCACGGTCTCTGTCCCAACTACCTGACTCTGCCATTGCAGCAGCCACAGTTAATATGGACGTGGATAGAAGTGCCAGTAAAACTTTATTTATGGACCCTGAAGTTTGAGTTTCATACAATTTCCATGTATCACAAAACATTTCCAGCTCGCAGGCCATATGAAAACAGGCAGAACCATACTGAAAACCACCTCACACCCATTAGCATGGCTACACCTCACAAATGGAAAATTACAAGTGTTGGCAAGAATGTAGAGAAACTGAGACCCTTGTGCAGTGTTCGTGGAAATGTAAAATCATGCAGCCGCTAAGAAAAACAGTATGGTGGTTCCTCTAAAAGTTAAAAATAGAATTACCATGTGATCCAGCAATTCCACCCAAGAGAATTAGAAACCAGATCTTGAAGAAATATATGAGCCCATGCTTATAGCAGCATCATTCATAATAGCCATGAGGTGGACCCAACGCAAGGGCCTATCAACGAATGAATACACAAAATATGGTATATACATACATTGGAATCTTTTTTCAGCCTTAAAAAGGAGGGAAATTCTAGCACATGCTACAACATGGATGGACTGGAGGACATTATGCTAAGCAAAATAAGCCAGTCATAAAAGGACAAATACTGCATGGCTCCACTAGGGCAATCAAGTTCACAGAGCCAGAAAGTAGAATGGCGGATGCCTGGACCTGGGGGAGGGAGATGGATGTGACTTAACAGGTACAGAGTTTCAGTGTGGGAAGATCAAGAAGTTCTGGGAATGGATGGCGGTGATGGCTGCACATCAATGTGGGCGTGCCTGACGCCATTGAACTTGTACACTTCAAAATGGTCAAGATTGCAAGTTCTATGTTATGTGTATTTCCCCGCCATTTTTTTTTCCATTTTGAAATGCTAGAAAAATTAAAACGGGCAGTGTACTGGCTGTGGCTCACAGGCCACTGCTTACCGTCCCTTGGCACAGGGCATAAGAGCAGCAGAGCAAATAAGCAGAAAGGTGCTGAATATATGGGAAAAGAAGGCTCAGAGGCAAAGACAATTCTACGACTCACTCACACACTTCCTCACCAGGAATCCACTCTGGGGCCCATAATCATCTGGGCCTAGACACAGAAATAAAGAGAGAGGCAGTCCAGGCCTTGTGACCCAATCCTTCCATCCCGCACACACCATCCAGAAGGAGACTGCTCCCACACTTGTACAGGCACATACCAGGGCACCCGGGGTGACAAGGCCACTCAGGCCTCACATGGCTCATACGTGGAGGTACATCCTCCTCGGAGTGGTCAGTGATCTTGTCAGGGACAGAAAAGTTCAATGACTACAAGGGTGAGTTTAATTATATGTTGTCGCTGACTAGCAGTGGTTACGATGGTACAATTAGTAATTTATCAGCAAGATACTCGCATACATAATAAACCAAAAGCAAAACATTAAATTTCGGTGGAAGCTAAAAATATAAAACTGGGCCATGATACAGAGCAGTCTCACTTGCAAGGGAATGGAAGAAACAAATCATGGGCAGTGTCCCCTCCCTTTTAAGAGCTGGCTGTCCCCACCCACCGTGACCACGTGACCACGTGGCATCCATCTCAGGAATGCACTCTCCAAACACCAAGCAAATCCCAAACCCCCAGTGGCATGTCAACAACTCTCCCTCACAAAGGAAATGGGATGGGGAAGCTGGCTTAGGAAACTCACCACCCTTTCTGATGTTCTCTGAACTTGCTAACCAAGGTCCCCAGGGGTGCTTGGGGGACCACATGCCTGGCAACATCTTAGGGCTCTTAACTCTGGTGTGAGACTTAAGAGAAAAGTCTAATGATTAATCTTGAATAAAGGGAGAGGAAGGGAAAAAGATGACCAAACAGAAAAAAAAAATGAAAGCAATAACAGCACCATGCTTTTATTAAGTGCCTACTTTGAGCCAGGCATCATTTTAAGTGAATCACGTAGCATAATCTACTACACTGTCATTATTGTCATTCCCAATTTATAAATGGAAAAACTGAGGTACAAGTCCCTTGACACATGATCATATAGCTAGTGAGCAATGGAGCCAGGGTTTTGACCCAGAAAGTCCGGTTTCAGAGCCCGTACCTTTGCCGTAAGTTACCAGATTTAGAGATCATTTGTCTTTCTTCTTTATTATGTTCTCACTGGTATTGCTATGATATTCCCTGTGCAGTAATTGAATAGTCAAGGGTGAAGTGACATGGACCGTACCCATCACTAGGAATAAGTTTCCCAATAGACGGATGCATTGCACGCACCGTGCCCAGGCTTGGAAACACCACTCCCCAGAGACTCAGCCTGTGTCAAGACAGCTGACCCCACAGGGCTGAAGCAGTGGTAAGTCCCACAAAGATCAAGTACGGCAGGTCTGAAGACGACACGAAAGAGCCTCCAAAAGAAAATGAAACACTCAACGGCGGAGAGGCTGATGGAATTCGGCACGTGGACGGGAAGTCTTCTGAGCCACATACGTTCCTCTTCCACTTTGAAAGAGGCCCCCTTCTCCCACTCTGCCTCCATGTCTTCGGTCCCAGTCATTTGTGTACATGCCCTTGTGTATTTTTAAAGACATTTCCACAAGGTGATTTTCAGCTCACGGAGATTACCTAGCAAAGCTCTAGGCATATTTTTTTCTAATTTAATAAACTAGATTAAAAGAAGAAACCGTAAGGATGCCATGCTAGAACTGACCATTTCAAAGTTAAAAAATAAAATGTTTGGGAGACCAAGGGATAGAAGAGATGGTAGAAGTGAGACTTCATTCGAACCACTGACCCCAGTGTTCTAAGGTTTCTGTTATGGCTTGAGATGGAGCTCTATCCATTACCCACCCATCTGTCCCTTCACTCACCCATCCACACCCATCCACCCATCTATCTATCCATCCATCCATCCATACACCCACCTATCCATTACCCACCCATCCATCCCTTCACTCACCCATCCACACACCCATCCACCCACCCACCCATCCATCCATCCATCCATACACCCACCTATCCATTACCCACCCATCTATCCACTCACTCACCCATGCACTCACCCACCCACCCACCCCTTCATCCA
>CAUYQG010062348.1:0-21415 GCA_963574415.1 Tarsius wallacei | reverse complement strand
GCCTCTCATGTGGAGTGGGCATAGGTAGTTCATCTTAGCAAGAGAAATTAAAAAGCAATGAAAAGGGGGACTGTTAAAGAAAAACAAACGTGGACTTCGCAGCAACTTCAACGGATTTAGAGTCAATCATACTCAGTGATCTATCACAGAAACAAAGAACAGAGTATCCTATGTTCTCACTCATAAGTGGACCTTGAACAATTATCATAATACTATGAGAAAGGGATCGGCAGTAGCAGGAAACTGACAGAGGAGGGAGGGGCACACCTCATCAACAAGGGTACCTGCCTAATGAACTTTTGTATACCTAACCCTGAATTGTATCCCACATCTTTAAAATAAAAGAAGAAAAGAAAAGAGGGGCTGATGGGTTGGGGAGGTTAAGCCAGGGGTGTGACTAGTGACCACAGCTCTCTTTCAAAAAGGAAAAACGTGAAATGGGTTTTCTGGGCGATTCAAGTCCCCTTGGCCACTTCAAGTTCTTTGACTTTCATAGCAGGTGTAGACAGAGTTTCAATCTCTCCCAATTAGATAAATCTAGGCAGGCTCATCCCCTATGATGCACTCGTTTCAATATCTTCTAAGGAAAACTATAGGATCAGAAACCATTATTCACAAAAATATTCATTGTATATTATTTATAATAGAAATGCCATGTTCATGTCAGTATTCTAAATCTTCAACAATAAGAAAAAAGCTATTATGCATTTGCAATAATACATATTAAGATATAATAACATTTCAGTGTTAGGTTTAAAAGAACAAGGAGACCCTGAGTGTAAACACACACAAAAGGAAAACATGAACTGTAATTGTCTGTTGTGGTAAAACTTAGTAATTTTTTCCCTTTCTTTCCACTTTCCTACATACAGGTATTCTATAATAATAACATATCTTTTCTATAAGTACTTAGTTCCCTGTATTAAGTCTTTCTACTTAATAGAGTCCTGATGAACACATTTGGCTTCTAGCCTGTTACTGTTGTTTTTTTTTTCCTCTGGACACATAATCACTGGCATTTAATGAGTACTTATAATATTCCAGGCACTGTTCTTGCCATATGACCTTAGATAAATTTCTTAAACTTTCTGACTTTCGTTTTCCTCGTTTTTTTTTTTATTTTTATTTTATTGTATTTATTTGTTTATTTTTTGAAATAGGATCTTGCTTTGTCACCCCAGCTGGAGTGCAGAGGTGCAATCATAGCTCACTGCAGCCTGGAGCTCCAAGTGGCTGAGACTACAGGCAAGAGGCCACCATCCTCAGCTTTTTTTTTTTTTTTGGAAAGAAGGTCTTGCTATATATTGCACAGACTAGTCTCAAACTCTTGGCCTCAAGAGACCCTCCCAACTTGGCCACCCAAAGTACTGGGATTACAGGCATGAGACATGGCAGATAAGAAAAATTTGTAGATAAGAATAATTTTCCTCATCTATAAAATAAGATTAAATAAGTTAGTGCATGAAAATATCTGGGAAGAATGTCTGGCAATATCATAAGGGCTCAACAAATAGGAGCATATTTATTATGTCCATGTATTACTTTGTAATATTTTACTGCTTATGCTGTTGGCTCTTTTCACGCAAGAATCTAAGACACACTTTTGGTCCTCTTAATATCATAAATTTTAAACCAAGACAATATCTCACATGGTCTTTTTCCTTTTCACTTTTTAATGGCATTATCAAGAAATGGAGCAATTCCTTGAGAGGATATGTCTTTACAATTTTTTTACAAGGTCAGAAAACCCACTTCCTGCCTGCTTCCTTCTATCTTGCAGTATAAGAATATTGTTAAGAATTGGGAGTTTCTGTAGCCTTGGGGACAGGACCAAATCCCAGATATTTAATTTAGTTCTGGTCTCATCTAAATTGAAATTTTGACATAGCATTTTTCTCACACTAACCGTTTAGAGGAATTCTTTCCAATTTGTCTTTATTTATTGTGAAGTTGAGTCAAACCTCAGAGGTCCTTGTGGCTGTTTTGGCAGTTACTGGTGACATTATTCAATCACTCACACAGGTTAACTTGAGATTAGAGTTCCTAGGACTCTCCCCAGTAGCCTTCCCGCCTGTAATTTGAGTAGATTCTTCTGAAGAAACTAAAGAAAAATAAAATGGCCAATAGTATGCATGAATGAGATATTTTTACCTGGAAAGAAATGATGCAGAGCTCAAAGTATTTTTCAGGAAGGGCAAAGACATTCTTGAGCCAATGGTAATTGTGCTGCAGTAGGGCACTTTAGAGTTGTGGGGGGAGGGAGGATTGTTATTTTTTATCCCACCTTCATTTTTTACTTTTTTTTTTTTTTTTACTAGCTAAAGCTTTATGTTTCCCTTTATCAAGCATCTTGGCATTGCTGTTTTTTAATCGCCGAATTTTTTAAAAATAGCTCTAAACGAATGTATAATTTCCTTGGGTATAGAGGTGGCCTCTAGGTAGCGTGCTGACTGATACATGAGGCACTTACTTTCTGGGCAGCAGTGACCTCACCTTACTAAGCTTCTCTGATGTAGCTCATATGACCTTGTCGTTGTTTAGGTCCCCATCTTTCATTCCTCATCTTGATTTTGTCTTAGAAAAGCATGGCCGGGCGTGGTGGCTCAAGCCTATCGTCCCAGGACTTTAGGAGGCTGAGGTGAGAAGATTGCCTGAGCCCACAGGTTCGAGACTAGCCTGGGCAACATGGTGAGACCTCATCTCTACAATAAATCAAAAAATTAGCTGGGTGTGGCAGCATGTGCCTGTAGTTTCAGCTGCTTGGAAGACTGAGGTGGAAGGACGCCTGAGTCCAGCAGGTCGAGGCTGTGGTGGCCAGGAGTGTGCCACTGCACTCCAGCCTGGGCAACAGAGTGACACTCCAACTCAAAAAAAAAAAAGAAAGAAAGAAAAGCAAGTACAGAAAATTGTTAATTATTTGTATGAGAAAAAATTACTCTAATAACCAATTTTTAAAGATGGTTATTAAGCCAGATCAGCTCACCAAAATTACTTATTCAAGCTATAAGAGGGTGTGTACAGGTACAAACAAATCAACAACTAACAGTAAAGAACATTAATGCTGCTACACAAAAATTATCCGTTAAAAACCACATAATCTGGCATTTGAAAAATATGATAGGAAGATGTTGCACTAACTGGAGAATGGTGACATTTATAAATGGGATTTCACCTCTAAATTCAATGATTTTAGAGAGTAAAAGTATACCTATACTGGTTCATTTGACTATTTTTCTTTGTTAAACTTGTTTTTTAAAGTAGCTGCCTCCTATCTCAAGACAAATAATCTTGTATGCTGTCCATTTCTGAACAGCCTTAAAGATTAAAGGAACTACTGAAAGATAAGGAATGAGTTTTCTTAGAAGAACAGGAAGAAGATTTTTAAAAGATACATTCAGAAATATGGGAATTAACTACTGTAATTAAGTACTGTCACTGAGCTCCCTGCTGTAATTGATCATGAAAGGAAGTCTATGAGTAGCCATGCCTTGATGGACCTAGAAGCAGTGTGCATACCACACAGCTGAGAGAAGGGAGGCAAGAGGCTAGGTGAGAATGGGAGCAGATCCGGTGTTGAGAATTCTGTCACCAAATTGAGAATTCAGACTGCAGGAGATGTTCCCAAACATGTTGCTCTTAGCTAATCTATAGGATAATGGGACAAAAAAAAAAAACACATTCTGGAGATTTTTCTTGTAAAGAACTTTAGTCTTGACATTTGGATGTTTATACCATTTTCTTATTTTGACAGTTGCTATATTCTATATGGAAAGCGTTTGTCATTGTCAATACTCAGACCTTTCCTTCTTTATAGAGTATTTGGTATTTAGTGGATTAGACAGAGTCTTTTCAGAGGAATGTTTGTACAGGGAAAAACCTAATAGTATCTTTGACAAAATTCCCAACTATTTTCAGGGTCAAATATATGCCACTGACTTCTGGTAATGGTGACAATAAGACATTGACATTTGGGCATTGAACTGGATTATTATTTACCTGGCACAAATATAATTTGTTATCTATATGACCTATTCTTTTGCAATACAGAATGTTTAAAATCTAATGAAAGCACTGAATTATTTAAAATCGCAAATGTTTCTATGGGTTGAAATGGATCAATTGTTGTGAGTTCAAAATACTCAACAACAATATTTCATAGAAAAGACCTGTGGCCAGGTGCAGTGGCTCACGCCTGTAATCCCAGAACTTTGAAAGATGGCAGAAGTAAGAGGATTGCTTCAAGCCATGAGTTCAAGGCCAGCCTGGACAACATAACCAGACCTCATATCTATAAAAAATAAACAAAATTAGCTGAGAGAAAGGGTATGCAACTGTAATCTCAGCTACTTGGGAGGCTGAGACAGGAGGATCTTGTGAGCCCAGGAGTTTGAGGCTGCAGTGAGCTTTGATTGTGCCACTACACTCCAGCTTGGCTGAGAGAAAGAAACCCTGTCTCAATAAAAAAAACCACTGAGTTTTGCCTGTTTTCTATTTACATCTTTTTTCTTCTTTGAGGCAAAAGTTACAGCATTAAAAGAAACGATATAAGTAAAATGACTTGAAATTACAATCAATTTTGTATTGTCTGACTTGGAGAAAGCGCAAAGTTCTCATTCTAGGTTCATGTAAACAGAACAATTATAAACTATTAGTTAGACTCAAATAACATCATTTTTACCCATTCACAGAAGAGCTTTAATTATAACTGCTTTTGAAAAATATAAAATGCTTAAGAAAAATATCACATAATTGAAACATCAGACAAAACTAGTCGTTAAATAGTCTTTAAGAAAATACTGTGGAAAAGGAAACATTAGAATTTAAATATTTCCTTTATAACTAAGTACACTTTACCTTCTCAAAATTGGCATAAGTAATGAATGTGCAAATCAAATTTGTAATAAACGAGCTAAAATAAAAGCTTCATTCCAGATATGCTGCATTTTTTTTGTATAGGCAGTTTTTAAACTATTACTGAAATGCCAAAAATAAATATTTTGTGCAAAATAATTTATTATCCACCTCCCGCAAAATCCTTTCTAAGAGCGCAATCTCTGTAAATATAAAAAATGACAAAGAAAATAAATATTTTAACTGTAAGTCTGTCTTTCTACCTCTTATACATTTTCTGAAAAAGTTTTCAATTCCTTTATGCATGGTGGCACCAATAATATTTTGGGGGGCTTTTATTCATAAGACGTTATACAAATAATCATTGACATATGAGCATATGACAGAAAGGGATGCATTCATTTACGCCCTTAAATGTGGAAAAGAGCTTTCTGTGGGTGACCCAGGACCCTCTTTAGGTCTGTAGCTGTTTACTCCTCCATAAGATGTCAGGCCCTGGGTGAACGAGTAGGTGCTGTGGTCAAGTTAAGACTTGACATTTTGTTTATTTTGTGTTACTATGAAAACATAACACATTCAATGCTATTCTGAAAATATATACTATTGATCCTTAAACAACATGGGTTGAAACTGCATGGATCCACTCATATGTGGGTATTGTCTGCCTCTGCCACCCCTGAGACAGTCAGACCAACTCCTTCTTCTCCCTGCTCTGAAATGTGTCCCACCCTATTTTATATAGAAAATATAGGGTTCTAGAAGCTGATCATAGAAAAGTGTCAGGATGCTCCAGGTGAACAGAGCTCACCATTCCTCACTACGAAATGTTTACCTGAGGGTGGAGACACTTCCAGATGTTGAAAGGATGTAACTGAAGGAGAAAATAACAAGAAAAACTGAGCAATGCAGTAGAGCTTCATTGGGCCAGAGCTGGGCTGCCAGGAGTCTGGCATGTGGAATTACACATCTGCCCACCCTAGTGAGAAGAACTCCAAAACTGCCATGGAATGATTAGGAGTCCTGCGTCAGTGGTCTTCCCTCCTCTCTGCAAAGAACTGTGAAGAATCTGAGATTACACTCTGAGAGTTAACAGGCTAGCTTTCTGCTATAGTTTGGATATGGTATGTCCGTCCCCACTAAGTCTCACGTTGAAATTTCATCTTCAGTGTTGGGGTTGGGGCCTGGGAGCAGATGTTTTTGTTATGGGAGTTGTACTCATCATGAATGGCTTAGTGCCATTCTCATGATAGTGAGTTCTCTATTAGTTCCCAGGACAGGTACTTGTTGAAAAGAGCCTGGCACCTCCTCCTCTCTCTCTTTCCTCCACTCTCAGAAAGTGATCACATCCTGACTCACCTCCTTCCCTTTCCATCATGAGTGGAAGCAGATGCCAGCACCATGTTTTTTGGACAGTCTGCAGAACTATAAGCAGAATAAACCTTTTTTATTTATAAATTACACAGCCTAAGGTATTCAATTAAAGCAACTTGAATGGACTAGGGCACCTGTCATTGTTTAATGAATACAGTCAGAAGACATGAGATTCCTGGAACTGAGATAATGTACTTTATTCTCATAATAGCAGCATGAAATCAGAATATTTGCATTTGTTCCCTCACCTCTAAGTCACATGGGGGGTGATGAGGATGTATCCAGATTGATTCCTATATAAGCAGTGGGTTGTGTTATAGGGAAGGAATATGAAATTTAAGGAATGTAAATCTTTTCTAATGGGCAGCATGTGTGCCTACCCTTTGCTCCAGAGGAAGACACTATCTACACCTTCCAAGGCTGTAAGAAACCTGCCCTTTGTTGTGACAGACACCCCATCTCTGTCTCTCACCTCTGTTTGCCATATAAACATCCTTGAAAAGATAATTTGGAACAAAGGAAGGGACATTGTCTCACTCATATGACATGCAGAAATACAAAAAACCCACAAAGAATGGTGTCCAGTTCTCTACCCTCATGATTGCATGAAGTCAAGGAGACTCCTGGGGGGGGGACATATATATATATATAATATTCTTTACATATGTATATATGTATATGTATAAAGTCCTATCCACAAGTGGATAAAGATGTAATCAGAAAAAAGTAGCAGTCACTCATTTTATCCAAAACAGGGACATAGTTTTCATAACATGGACTTTCAGTGATCTTGTTTTTGTCTCACTTTATCATGATTTCAGAGCGTCCTTGTCCGGTGGTCATTCTGTGAGATCATTCCCTATGACAGGAGGGCAGCATGGCCTAGCTGCTAACAGAAGATCAGCTGCCAAACATCAGAGTTTTTTCTTTCTCAACTGTTTATTTGAATCAGGATCCATGCTGGGTCCTCCCACTAGACTAGTCAGCATGTTTCTTGTGTATCTGTTCATCTTTAGGATTCTGCTTCAGTTTCTTTCTTTTTCTTATAATTTATTTATTTATTGAAGAAATCAAGACACTTGTCCTAGGGAATTTCCCATTGTTTGGATTTTGCTGATTCTGATTCTATCTCTGATGTATCATTTAACATATTCTTCAGTCTCTTTATATCCCATAAATCAGTAGTTAGATCTAAAGGAACTGTCAAATTCCGATTCAGTGCTTTTGACAAGAATATTTCATAATTATCGATATGTTTTTCCATCAGGAGGCATATAATAGGTTACCATCACTCTTTTTGTGGGTTTAACAACCTGTAATGGGTTGACGTATTAATTCATTAGGGTTTGCAAAAGGCTGACATAATTCTATCCTTTCTATATTATGTATCAACAGGAATATATTTTGTCCACCTATTTCATTTTGTTGTCCCTATCTCTTTCCCAAATAACTTAAGATGCCTTGTATAGCAAAAGAATAGAAAATAAGACATCCAGAGATAGAACCTGCCAAGAACATACTAGAAGCAATTGAATATAGTTTCATCAATCCCATTAGTTTCTTGGATGGACTTTGTGTGCTCTAAAGATAAATGTGAAATGTCTATATTCGAATGCTATCAAAAAGAACTGATTTAATGTGGTCAACCAGCACACAAAGAGATTGACAATTTTCTGAAATTCAACTAGAGACTTAAAATTTTTATGTTTCTCCTGTGCAAAGAATATAGAAAAAGTCTCTACAGATCCTGTTTGACAGTTAAGCTTAACAATTCCACTTCAGGCCAAAATATATACATGTCGTACACCAAGTAGATTAAGAAATCGAAGGATATCTTATATTCTTTAATTGTACAGCATTCCTGTCACTGTGGCAAAACCTCAGACTACCCAGAATGCTCGGAGTTGAACTTAATAGGATATTCGTTTTGTGTCACGATTAACCAGAAAAGTCTAAGATATGTATGTTTCTATGTATTTATAACACATAGCATTCCAAAACTCGTGACTAAGCAGTGCCCTTAATAGCTAGCACATTCTACATGACCTTATGGCCACCTGCCAACACCAAAGTATAAACATTAAAGGGATTTCAACTCTATGGGTATGTACTTGGACATAGAAATCCATACCACCATATCTATAGTGTCTCCTGGTCCCTCTCACTCTCCCTTGGAGTTATAAATTAGGGAATTCAGAGAAGATGGAAAGAACCAGCCTGAAAGTTGCTAGGCCTCCATACCGATGGTGGAGCCTGGGACAGCTGTTTGCCTGGCCTTGGGTAGGTCCTTCACTGAAGCTGTTCTGCACACTAATGGACATCAGCTTGTCAGCCCCTTTGGGAACAATTCATTAAAGCTTTCTAAACGCCATCATCATATTCTTTTGATATCATAAGTATAACTTATTGAACAGACTTAAATCTATGATGAACTTACAGTGCTTCAAAGTCATTATTTTGACATTAGTGACAGTCCTATAGGCAGTGAACTGCAGGAGATCAGATGGATGCCGTACTGACCAAAGAAAACATCCTGGAGTTTGTTTTATGACTAAGGCTCCGATACATATTAGCTTTATTTTGCTTGACTCTTTCTTTCAAAGGTGAGACACAAGAAGACAAAAGAAGACACCAAAATACCAACTATTAGGAAGCATTTAAGAAAAACTACATATTTGATAAGACTAGATCAGCAGGTAAAACTTCACAAGGGAAATCGTAGAATCAAAACACCAGAAGAAATGTTTCAGATCAACCATTCCCTTCCCCACAGCTGAGGAAGATGAGGTCAAATGGTATGATGTAACCTACCAAAAGCCACGTAGCCAGTCAGCAGCAGGACATGAACTCATGTCTTTGACTCTCTTGACTATGCAAATCACTGAACATGATTTTTTAAAATATTTAGTATAGCAACTAAGCATTCACTAATGCTAATTCCCTAATCAGTGGTATATTATCCATATAAACTCTGGGAGCATAAATGAAACCTCTAAAAAAGAAAAATAGGCAAATACATTCCAAAAATCTCCTGAATTTAGGACCCACAGTAGCGTGACTCAAAAACTTCATTTGAGTGCAACTTTTTGTCTCATTATTGTCTCACAGTAAATCCTGGCGAAAACGGGTATTATTGAATTTGTGTTCACTCTACAGGGTCATCAGGATACTGCTCAGTGGATTTTAGTGGTAACACTGACCAAAAGGATTCCAACAGCCCTACAAATGTCTCACAGTCACTAGGGCCATCTGCCTGGCTTATAAAAATACCATAAATCGCCTTGGTATTATTTAAAATTAAGTGAGTTCAAAGGTGATCTTCAAAGATGCTATGCTTGAATTAAAATAATATAGGATTATGTTTTAAATTATATTAATAATGTTTTTAAAATGAATCAAAAGATTATTAACACAAAAGAAAGGCAAAATGTTTTTAATTGAATGTAATGCCCACCATCTTCACTAACAGCCTTGCCTGAGAGTTTAATTTGCTAATTAGACTGATGATGCTGCCTTCATTGTGAGTTATGGGTAATTAGATGTTACAACTGAACTGCCAAGAGAGAAAGGGCCCCTCCAAGTGCAGTCAACCAGATCATTATCTGAGGAAAAGCAAGCTAATTATCCCCATAAAGTTCAAACTAGAAGAATTGATCTAAACATCTAGTGGACTCTATCCAGGGTCAGGCCCCTTGTATTTAGTGAGTTTGCACCACACGATCTTTTTAGTACATTAAAATATACTTTGATATGAGAAAGATATCCAGCATCAGAAAATGCGTATGGTGGGAAAGGAAACACATGTATTCCTCACTGAGTTCTAGAGAATTTCCCATAAACCAGAGCATATGGAAGTCTAACTCCAAAGTTGGGACAACCACTCCCAGGTGACCGTCAACCCTTTGATGTTCACTTTAGAACAACTGGGAAGCAGGAATATTCTAGAACGACTCCTTTAATGATGTTGTAAAAAATTACTCCTCTTCTGCCCCAAGAGAGGCCCCTTAGTCCTTGAGATCAGGGAGGAGATAAATAAATGCATGCTGGACTGCAGAGATGATACTTGGAGGGGTACATTTGACAAACAAACAGTGAAGTTTAAAGAAAGGAGGGAAAATGCTACTTTGGTGAGCTTAACAAATATTCGGAATCTACTTTGAGACCCCCAAATATTGTTGAGAACTTATTTCCATGAGATAATACCTTCTCTGGGTCCAAACAACCAATTCACAAATAAACTTACAGAATACCGTGTGTGTGTAAATCGGCAATTTGGAATGATTTTAACACCTTAATACATTACAGTGATGCAATTGTACATTTTCTTAAACACTTATTTATTACTGTGGGAAATCCTGACAGAATGTGGACCTTTCAAGACTCTGACACATAACAGCATTCAAGTATTGATCACTTATCACTTAGCCATTGCCTTTTATGGTGCCACTGTGTCACTGACTTCTGCTTTATGTTCCTGACAAGGTAGGAAAGCTTTGGTCTTGTCCACAGGTGTTGCCATATTGCATAGCTCTAGGGAATAACCCTTTGCAGCTTGCACACTGATGGGCAGCGGGTAGAAAGGGGTGAACAGCAGGCAAGCCCTCTGCCCTGCAGAACAGCCTCAAAGCAGAGAGTCCCAGCAAAACCAGTCTCTGGTTCTAGATACTGCAATACCCCTTACACATGCATATGTGTTCCTTTATTGCTTTTGTAGAATTTTGCAAATACAAGATGATGAATTATGAAAAATCTCACCAATATATAGAAGATTCTGTATTTTTTTTTTATCTTTCAGGTTTCGTGTTCAAAGGTATTTCTTCAGATTAAAAATTATCTTTCTCTTCATATGTACAAGTGACTTACTACAGTATCCAGTTGCTGACTTAATATGTGAATGTTTGTTGAGTGTACACTAGTTGGTCTCTAACTAGAGCCTAATCACAGCTTGACCACCCACCATACTCTAAGAGGAAAAAACAATCCCCCAAGTCCCTTATATCTTACAGATGAGAAAATTTAGGCTTAAAGAGTTTGCCTGAGCTAGCCATATCTACCACTCTTACAGACCTCCCTCCCAGGTCTATTCTGGGTCTAAATCCTGGAATCTTTGCTTTTCATAGTCTGACCTTCATATCTCTGTTAGTTACACGAAGAGAAAAACAGAGGGGAACATATCTTGAGCTAAAATACTCATGAAAAATCCCATCTGTATTATTTGTTGTGTAATGTGAAGTTAGAATCTATTATTTGTTATTATTATTTTAGAAACAAGGTTTGACTCTGTTGCCCAGGTTGGAGTGCAGTGATGTGATCATAGTGCACTGCAGTATCAAGTTCCTGGGCTCAAGGGATACTCCCACATTGACCTCCTGAGTAGCTGGGACTACTTCTGAGCACCCCCACTCCTGATCCATCTGTATTTTCTGTAGTGAAAATTAAAAAGCCAAATACTGCTTTAATTGACCCATTTGTGAGACATAGTTGTAGAACAATCAAGAAAAAAATTAAGTTTTTTTTTTAACTGCACTACTATTGCTAAGAAATAAGAATAAACTCCTGTGTACAGAGAAACTCCATCACAGAGTAATTCTGACATCTGTTAAGCTGAATGGCAGGAAGAGATCACAAATCCTACATGAATCCTCAGTGCTGCAGATCATGAGCAGAGACTTAATAATAATACTGCCTTTGATTACAGGCAGGCATGCCGAGAAAGTTTGAAAAGTGAAAAACGCAGAGCGTATGCTTACCAAGATTCCATTTCAATGGATATTAGACTATACTTGTCAGAAATTCCAATAAAGCCTTCATAATGTCTTAGACACGGGAGAGTGAATGCAGAGGATATAAAATATAGAAGCCCATATCCCACAGAAAGCCACCAAATGCTCCTATTTGGCATAAAAAGAACTAAGAGACTGATACATTTCATCACAGCCAGTAGGAAATGTTTTATTCCTTGAATAAGTCATTTGATTTCATTCCCACTGTTTATTTTTAATTAGGGGAAAAAACATTTCCAAGTCTAAATAGCTAAGCAATATGTCCAAGTCTCAAATTCCCAAGTTCAAAACGACTGTGTAGTATTTCATCTGCCTTCCCTCTCCATATCTGCCTTAACGCCAAGCCAGTCACTTTGCCACTTCAAGTCAGAAGCCAGACACAGAACTTGCTTACCAGTTTGCTATTAACTTGTGAGGGGAAAAAATCTGTTTAGTTCCTGTTGATTTAACAGATACTTTTCTTTCCTGTTGCGTGACAAGCATTATCTCCAACACAGAGAATACTAGCCAAAGCCTTGCTGTAAAGAGCCCTCTTGTTGAAAATCACCCACGTGCCAGGATGTTCATCTGACTTTTCCCAGCAGGAACTGGAGGCAGAAGCCCATGTGGCAGGGCTGGCCGAGGCTGAGCACGGTGGCCTTCAGCCAGCAGGAGCTGCAGGATAGCTCTGGTGTGTCCATGACTTCCACTGTGTTTAAACAAAGGGCAATATTTGCAGTTTATGAATAACTTTGGAAAGTATAACATCTAGAAATCTTATCAGCATCTCCCCTCTAGGTGAGGAGAGGAGAAACATGCACTTTACAAATGCAACCCCAGAAGTCGCCCTTGGCATTCTCTCTGTGCATGACTGTCCGTGAGTAATCCTGTCATGTCTAACGTTTTGTCTTCTTCCTGTGCCCTTCCACTTCCTTCCTAGAACACTTGAAGGATAAGTTGGAAGAATACATGGCCCGATTTTCCAAAGTGAGGATTGTTCGCACCAAGAAAAGAGAGGGACTAATTCGGACCCGACTCCTGGGGGCATCCATGGCGAGGGGCGAAGTCCTGACCTTCCTGGATTCCCACTGTGAGGTCAATGTCAACTGGCTGCCCCCGCTCCTCAGTGAGTACACACCAGGGTCAGGCGGTGGCATCCTGTGAACTAGGAGGCCCAGGGAGCTGGGGTCCCTCCCAGGGAATATATGGTTCACTCCTGTGTAGTTTGCTATTGACAAAGGCCAGAGATCCCCTCTACAACTTGTCCAGTAGACCTTGAATTCTCTCTTACCCACTGATGAGGGTAAATAGGTAACTAGAACACTGCATTAAAATTGACATTTTCAATAATGCCAACTGCAATCTAACCTCAGGTTTTAAAAGGTTTCATTTATCTTAGATGTTCTCTTTTATTGCAGTCATAGGCACTGGGTAAACACTAAAATTAAAGGGTGTCTCAAAATTATTTTTATAGTCATCCTGTAACTGCAGTAAGATTAAAATACACACACACATTTAACAAGTATTATAGGATTGCTGAGAAATGAGGAAGAAAAGTTATTCAGCTCCAGAATACGGTTAAAGTGTAAGCACCCTGACATTTTCTAGGATTTATGAAGCCATTTCTTTTTTGTTATTGTTTCCACTCCCAACACCAGCCCATATCCCTGAATATATAGTCCCCAGTATTTACAGAGACCCCTCGAACACTCTGAGCTGCTCACCAGATGCTGTCTTGAATGCTCACAATATGGCTAAGAGGAGAGAGAGAAGAAGACCAGGATAACACATTCAAACTGTCAGAAACACAAAAGAACTGAAAGTAATTTAAGCCAGAAAACATATGTGTAGCTCGGTTTAAGCTTCACTATATTTGCTTTTATTTTACAATGAAGTCAGATATAAAGTCCAGTTGTGGATAAGAAATAAATTGTACACCTGAAAAAAAAAATCTCTTTCTACAAAGTTCTTGGTGCGCACACATTGTACTCCTACCTATTCTTTCAGGTTTCGCTAAATCAACTTTTATTGTAAATATATCCCTGGCGTTGGAACTAAAGCCACTAACAACTGCCTTCACAATAGCTGTCTCAGAAAGAATGATTTGCTATTGACCACTGTGTAGGATTTCAGCTAGAACCAGTGAAACTCCATTAGCAAAAGATGCAAGGAAAAATCAATTGAAACTGTATAGGATTTAAAACAGAGATCAACCCGCAGTTCACACCCCCACCACATCACCCACCCACCCACCCACATACTCCCACACAACCGCCCAGCCATCCCAATCAATGGAAAGGTTTCAGGGCTCCTATGGTCAGAGACTCCTCTGAGCTTTTAATTAAAAGTACCTTGTCCAAGGACACAGCAATTTAGAGCTTCATCACCAATAGTGAGATTCCCTGAAACTGAATTTGACCTGTGTGATGTGTAATACTCAAGGAAGTTAGCAACAAGCCTCATTTATTTATGAACCAAAGCAATTCCTAAATGCCAATTATGGAGTCTCTGATTATCCACTGAGAATCTAACAAAAAAGAAAGAAGAAGAGAATAAGAGAAACCCACAACCCACTTTTTCTCATTAAGACATTTCATTTCCTGTAGACCTGATGGATAAGAAATGATTCAAGCTCTGGATCACTATCTTTTCCCCCCCACCTATCAGTGTCTTGACACATCATCCAAAATGAAAAAAACAGGCGGAGCTACACAGTTTCTTGGTTCATTTTTCACCTTGGGATTATACCTGAATTTCAATTTCCCATTAAGAGTCTGTTTGTTTGATCCTTGGAAATTGAAATGTAGGCACAAGGCTTGGATGAAAAATTAGTCACGCCGCTTTCACCTTAAGCTCATGCAGCCAGATCAGAGAGGAAAGGAAAATTGAAGGAAAAGTTGACAGTTAATTTAACAGACACATCCCCTTTGGGTCACCTTGGGACTCCGTGATGGTCAAGAAACTTGTAAATCTACCTGATTCAGAATTTGATGGAAGAAAGTCACTGAAACCTTAATATCAAAATACCTGTAGGGGTGATAGGAGAAATATTTTGGATGCAGCATGGATGGTCTCCTCCATCAAAGTCGTCTCTCGGGAAATATCATTTAGATTAAGATTATAAGACTTGCCCAGGTGAAAATGGACACTCTGATGGTCCTTGGTGGAGATTAACTGGAAATGACACTGGGGGTCTCTTCACCTGCTAATTAACTGAAGGCAAATGAAGGCACTGCCAGGCTCACTGAGGTTTATTGGGGCCATGCTGTCTAGAACTGCAAACCTTCCCACGCTCCAGCATCCAGCATTCCTCCACCCAGTTTTATTTCTCTTCTATCTCGTTTTTCACCTTCTGAAACACTATATAGTGTACTTATTATGCCTCCGAATTGTCTTTTGGCAGTGCTGTTCACTGCAGTATCCCCTTAACCTAGAAAAAAAGTGATTGGCACATAACCAATCAATAATCAATCAATAATTGTGGAAACACAAAAGCAATGAATGAGTGGGTGGCAATTTGGAGGGGACAATTTCCACAGGGTTCTGTGGCTTCCATACTCTGTGACATCAAAACAAAGCCACTTGCTGTTAGAGCCAATAAAACCTTGTGTTTCCTGCCCAAAGCTTAGGAGGAATGTCAGAAGCCAATGGACAGTTCCTTTACTGTAAAGACTTTTTATACCTGACACAGATTACATTCACTCTAGGATCTCTTGGAAAAAGAACAAGATACATAAATAACCAATCCTCATCATAGTACTAAATAATACCTGTTTTTTTCTTTGTTTTATGTCACATGCCACATCCAGAGATCTTCCAAACAACAAGAAAGCCGATGTTCATACTTAAAAGTTCTGCCTGTTAGACAGTATTCATTTGCTATAATAAATATTGATTAAATGCAAAGTATAGGGAAGAAAGTTACTGCACCAGCAGCTAGTCTGGGTAAGGCAGAGTATACAAATGCCACTTCCCTGAGCTGGCATGGAAGTCACTGCAGTAACAGTGTCTACAGGGAAAAGGAAGGGACCAGAACAGAGAAAGTAAATCCCTTCTCCGCTACTGTGAGAGTCACCAGGGCACCCTGGAAAGGTCAGGTTTTGGCTCTGGATCGTTGAGGAGGAGCTGTATCTTGGTTATTGCTCTCAAAAGCTCAGTAATTCTTGACAAGTTTTTTAGTTCCTCTGAGCCCAGCTTCCATATACAGAAATTGGGGATAACAGCAACAGTCACCCTACAGGTCTGCTGGGAGTATCCAAAATCACATGAGTGTAAAGCACTTAGTAATTGCCCAAGAACATAAGAGTAGGAGAAAGTAGCATCATACCACGTAATAAGTTTGTGAATATGATGAGAGAAGACAAACACATATAGCATTGATAAACAGAGTCTATTTCAAAGAACAGAAGCAAAATAGACCTTGGCAAATCTCTGAATTCTTTGTATGATCCATCAGCATTTGGGGGGGGGAGCAGCCATCGTGATCGGTGTAAGATTAGATGCTACAAAAAGCAAGACATTAAATATTTACATTTTGGAACCTCCAGGAAGCAGGCCAGTCTTCTCTCGGCAGGCTCCAGCCATATGCTTGAAGGGACACAAATACCGCTCCCACTCTGTGCCTGTTGAATGCATGCTAAAATGACAGATTGAGGACAGGTCAGAGCAAAAATGTGACAGAGGTAGAGCTAAATGTACTTCTGCAAGTCTCTCTGGGACACAACTTTCTGAAAGGAAAATACAACAGCCCTAATTGACCCTAACTACTGTCCCATCACGTTAAGTCCAACATTCCAACAATGGTTCCTGCAAAGTGCTCCTAGGGCAGCAGGGAGCCAAGGCCATATGCGGGAGGCATTCGTTGGGAACCATCAGCTTCTCTTTGCTGAAAAATGATAGGTGGCCCAGGCAGGCATGTCATGTCCTATTTTGTGCTTTCATTTTCCAGACCAAATTGCACTCAACCACAAAACCATCGTGTGTCCCATGATCGATGTCATTGACCACAATCACTTTGGGTATGAGGCCCAGGCTGGGGATGCCATGCGAGGAGCCTTCGACTGGGAAATGTACTACAAAAGGATCCCCATTCCACCAGAGCTGCAGCGGGCGGATCCCAGTGACCCTTTTGAGTGAGTAGCAACTGAGGGAAGGGCCGAGGGATGGAGGGCAGGTGATACGTGATGGGTGTGTCCTGCCTGGGGCCCATGAGGACAGTTATCGCTAATAAAATGAGATAAAACAGGTGGCAAACGTATGCGCAACATCAGAGGAAGGTCACGACATGCTGTAGAAATGTACAGCTGTGCTGAGTGCCAGGATCCCACCCTTGCAGACTTCACTAACCGCGAGAGAAGGGATGTGCACGGACAAAAAGCAGGAAAATGCACAGTTAACGGAAAATGCAGAGGGAAGGGACCCATGTTCCCCTTTCAGGTGCTTTCTTCTTATTTCCAGTTCATTCCATTCCTTTGACTTCTCCCTAAAGGAAGATTGAAATGAACTATTTTATTTTTTCTGTTATTGGAGATTGATACAGAATGGGACCAGTATTTAAGCCTCCATTCTACATCCTGTTGGGAATTGTCTATTTACCATGGAAGGCAGTCTCCTCTCTAGGTGTTCTCATAACTTAAATGTGCGGAATTCAATCAAAAGGGTGTATCCAGAGTAAATCATCTGTGACAACCCTTCCTCTAATTTAAGTGCATACTATACCAAGAAGAATGTGCAACAATAATCTGTGGATTGATTTCTACAAAACTAAATCTTGTGTTTTTCAGCGTAAACATGAGAGTTGTGTATTTCAAGAAAAAAGGGGAAAGAAAGAAGCGTAATTCAATATGACAAACTATCAGGACTATTAATGGTGAATGATAAACTTTTTCCAACAGTGAGCCCAGAGATTGCCCAAGGCATACTGTATCTTTTCCAAATACTGCACCCTCTGATCTCATTAAAACCTATACAATTCTTAAGCTATTATATAGTTTTTCTTAGCACAAGAAAAAAATATCTGTGATCAAGGCTTTGCATACTCTAAAAGATCATTTTAAATGCATTAAAATATTATTGTCTTTTCATCAATAATATAGACCATAAAAGTTTGCAGTAAAGAAGCTTACTGAATACAAAATCCCATTCTGTGACACACACACTTTAAGTTACAAACATTTTATAATTATCGGGAAAATGTTTAGCCTAGTCTCTAGCAAGATGAACTCCTAAGGAAGCAGTGGGAGATTCAGAAGACATTAGCCTGATATGGTGCCAGAAAAGTCATTTCTTTTGTAAAAGATAGCACCCTTATTAAAAACCCAGGGCTCCTGGAGCTTGGCCTCTTTAGATGCTAGACTCACAGGAGTATTTGCAAAGAAATAATGAAAGGCCTTTGTTTCTTCCCCAAGTGCTTTGGCCAAAATTTCATGGATATCCAAAACTACCAGAGAAGCTTTTTAGTGATCTAAGCAAAGGAGGTTCTAATAAACATTTGACATAGGTTCAACTGAGAGATAAGTCTACCTTGAAAGTGACCACATGAAAGTCTTGGCAGAGGGGTCTTCAGTGGGATAAATGACAAGTGTGTGAGGTGACGTATGTCGATTGGCTTGATTTAGCTATTCCACAATGTATACATGTTTCAAAACGTCATGTGCACATTATAAACATAAAATATATACAATTCTTATTTGTCAGTTAAAAATGGGTAAGAGAGAGAAAATTTAAAACTGTTTCGAGTATTAAGAGTTTATAAAAGCAAGGATGGCAGAGAGCGTAAAGGGTCTTAACAACAGTAGAGCCGTTATTAGACGTCGGCCCGCAGTTGGGTGGCTACTGCCTGAGGTTGCCATGTCGCAGGGGCTAGGATTCACCCAGGATGGCTTTCCAAATACTGTACTAGTGATGGTCAGAGCAGAGTGGGGTTCCTGCTTTCTGAAACCGTGGGAACAAAAGGCTACCAGAGGAATCGTCAGTGGTGAAAACTACAAAAGTGTTTTTCGGGCCTTCCTTGATAGGTGACATTTGTGTGAGGCAGACCCTGGCTGTGACTTTTGCATTACCAAGCACCCTCTTTAACCCTTGGGCAGGCAGAATTGGTGACTTTCAGAAATAGATTGCCTCTTGCTCCTGTCCGCCACGTAGGTGGCTGCTGAGCTGTCAAAAATTGCATATTACGGACTTTCTGCTTTAAGTCTCTTTGATTCCTAGGAATGTGGACACTTCAGCTTTTTGCAATAATTGTGACTTCCGGGAGGTGTCCACTCTGATCTTAAGAGCTGTGTTTGCCTTCCTGATCGTAAAAGAGTGGTCCTAAGCAGAATCCATTATTGCAGTCGTTGCATGAATGTGCTCACAAACAGACGTGCTTTAGGCCAAAACTGGCTTCTCCAGATGTAAAGCTTTAAGATACGCAGGACGAAGCTGGTCTATCTATACAGCTCTCTTACAGTCTTTCATGTTTCAAGAGGCCTCTGCTGGCTGGACTGTATGGTTTTCTTGGGGGAGACAGGAGAGGAGTCTGAAAAGATAGAAAGAAATGAGTGAAAGAGGAATCTGTAAATATATCACAGACCCCAGGACTTTTTATACATTATCTATGGAAAAGTTATCTTTCTGTAGCAAGTTTCTTAAATGCCCTGAGTGACAAGATTTGAAGTCTTTTATGTATTCTGCTATCATTTGAGGTTCCGGTGACTATTGATTAGAGCGTGTTTTTCAACCTGAAAATTCTGTGATGTTAGTGTGGCATGAACAGTCTTTAATTATCAATGAGTTGGATTGAGTGGAATTGAAATTTTCAGAGCATCAGACTAGTGGGTAAGTATAAGTGTTATTTCTCAAGAATGTGACTTCAGTTATAATGCATATATGATCTTGGGGCATGGTATAAACTGTATTTATTAATATGGACTTCATGGTCCAAAGCCTTCAAAATCTACCAATTTCCTAAACTAGAAATCACAACCTTCGACAATCAGACTAGGAAGGAAAAGAAAAACTCATTAATAACTTCAAGCATTAAGACAATAGTTACTTGTATTTGCAGAGGGATCTAATTTTCAGAGAAACTGCTATGAGAATATGAAAGAAAATGCAATATTCATGGTTCAAGCTATTACACAGAGGTCATGATTCTGTTGGATTGGATTGGACACATTTGAGAAACATTTTTGTCTTTTGATTTAAAAAAACCAAAATGTTTTCCTTTTCTGATGGCTTATATCAGGAGGTAATGCTTTTAGGAAATTCTTGTTATCCGTGGCTTTTAGGAGCCTTCCTCATTCCTGATCTGTCTTGAATGCAGGACACTTAGGAATGCAAGCCTTCTCCATGTGACAAAACATGACATGCTCCTTCAACCATGAAGACAAAGGGGGAAAAGTGCTTTCTGATCACTAACTTACTTTCCTCAACCTCATCTCAGCATCTAAAGGTTTAGAAAGAACCAGAAAAAGTTATCTGGCCTTAATTCCCTGTCAATGCAAACAACCACTAGGCAATGTTCCAAGACACGTAACCAACCTCTGCTAGAATTCGTCAGGAAGGTAAATTTGCTACCACAAAAGACAGTCCTTTTCATTAAACTTACTTTTCCTTTGAAGTAAACTTACTTTTCCTATGAAGAAAATCCTACCTCCCTGAACGCAAATTGTCCTACTTGAGGTACAAGGAATACCTAATTCCTCAGTAGTAATAGAGCTTTTAAAACTATTTAAAAACAGCTGCCATGCCTATACTATTCAAAGTGGATGGAAGTGCTTTTCTTCTTCAGGCTAAATATTTCCAGTTTTATCACCACATTTTCCAAGTCTTCCAGAATCCTGTCAAAGTTCATACTTGTTGATGTAACTATTCAGTATATATAAATTCACTACACTCCTACAATCTCACTGTTTCTCCAACTTCTCCACAGGACAGTGTGATATATTCCACTCAACAGATCAGGAGCTCATTCCCTAATGGAGGACTTTGTCAACAATAAAAATGAAGTTGATGTCTAGGGAATTTGCACTGGTTCCTAGAGGTCATGCTTCCTTTTGCTACGTACAAAGAATCAATTCAGCGGTCCTTTCCATTTTGCAAGTTTGTTCTGTGTTTTATAATCCACCTCTATCCTGACTTTGGAATTATGGAGAAGTGACTTTTACACTACAAGTCTTCCTCAGATAGACCAGCACTGTTCTCAAAGACTTCTTTATTTTTTTTAAGACTAGAAAATATAGTTTATTTAGAAGGTAAATTGAGAAAAAGAGATTGAGAGAGAGAGAGAGAGAGAGAGATTGAGAGGAGATTCACCTCCCCAAGGTAGGGGAGGGAGCCAAAGCTTAGGAAAACATGGCAGCCATAGCTCAAAGAACCACATGGCCAGACCAGAGCTTATCAAAGTAATGGCTGATTTCTTTTCAATCACTATAATTTTATTATTTTGT
>CAUYQG010062344.1:0-10761 GCA_963574415.1 Tarsius wallacei | reverse complement strand
AGCAGCCAACAGACACATGAAGAAGTGTTCAACCTCACTAATCATCAGGGAGATGCAAATCAAAACCACACTGAGATACCACCTAACTCCAGTCAGAATGGCAATTATCAACAACTCAAAAAATAACAGTTGCTGGAGAGGGTGTGGCGAAAAGGGAACACTTCTACACTGTTGGTGGGAGTGTAAACTAGTGCAACCTCTGTGGAAAGCAGTGTGGAGATTCCTAAAAGCTCTAAATATCAACATCCCATATGACCCCGCAATCCCCCTACTTGGAATATACCCTGAAGAACTCAAATCACTCTATAAAAAAGATACCTGCACACGTATGTTTATCGCAGCATTTTTCACGATAGCAAGAACCTGGAAGCAACCATGCTGTCCACCAAAAGAGGACTGGATTTTAAAAATGTGGTACATATACACGATTGAATACTACACAGCCATAAAAAAGAACAAAATCATGAATTTCGCAGCAACCTGGATGGAACTAGAGTCTATAATACTGAGTGACTTCTCACAGAAACAAAGAACTGAGTATCACATGTTCTCACTCATATAGTGGACCTTAATCATCCAACGTATTACCATAAGAAAATGACTGACAGTGCTGGGAAACTATGGGGAGGAAGGGGTAGGGAGATGGGATTAATGGTAGTAAATATCTGTCTGGGGACGGGGAGACACCGCTTATCAACAAGGGTGCCTGAATGAAGCATATTTGTATACCCAACCCTTAAATGTACCCTACAATATCATAATAAAAAATATTGATTATAAAAAAAAGAAAGGCAAAAATAAAGAATTTATACTCTTGAGTAGGAGTAAAGAACCCACTACCTTAAAAAAAAATTTTATTTCATTTCTTATTATAACAGTGTTGTATAACAGTATTGCAGAACAGTTTTGAAAGGTAGAAACAGAAAGAAAAATAATAAATCACAACTACTTTTGAATTCTGTTTTATATGTATTCTTCATTTTAATATACTTCAAAATATACTTTTTAATCTTCTTTTATTAGAATTTTTCTTCACTGACATTCTGAAAACCACCTCTCTTTTTTTCCCCCTACCTCACTAGCCGCCTCATTTCATTTTCTTACCTGATTTCTCTTCATCTTCCCTATCTTAATGGACTTGCATGTTTAACCCAGCTCTTGAGTTCTGTCTCTTATCCAGACTTTCTCTTTTTCTTTTTCTTTTTAAAATTGAGTGTTTGCTCCAAAGTTTGTCAAACACATTTACAATTAGTTCAAGTCCACTTTCAAATAAAACTATACCACTTTACAAATAGTATTAAAAGTATTGCCAATTCCTCCCTCCCAATTCTTATAATGTTATTATTATTCATTTCACTTATTCATAAATCATAATCATCAGTTATATTATTATTTTTTTTTGAGTTGGAGTCTCACTCCGTCGCCCAGACTGGAGTGCAGTGTCCGCTCCCAGCCACTGCAGCCTCGACCTGCTGGGCTCCTGCGATCCTTCCGCCTCAGCCTTCCAAGTAGCTGAAACTACAGGCGTGCACTACCACACCAGGCTACGTTTTGATTTATTGTAGAGATGAGGTCTCGCCAAGTTGCTCAGGCGGGTCTCGAACCCGCGGGCTCAGGTAATCCACTTACCTCAGCCTCCCAAGGCGCGGGATTACAGGCTGAGCCACTGAGCCCAGCCAGTTACATTATTTTTAACAAATTATTTTTTTAACTGTTATCTGCTTGGATACATAGGAATAAGAAAAAGAAAATATTTTACTGTACCTTCGTTTATATTTTTGCTAATGCTCTTTCTTTATGTATATCTGAGTCTCGGACCCAATATTGTTTTTCTTCTTCTAAAGAATGTATTTTAACGTTTCTTGCAAGGCAAGTCTGCTGCTAAAAAGCTCTTTCAATTTTTGTTTTGAAAAATGCCACGATAGGGATAATTTGGAAAATTAATTGAGATACAAAAGCTGTGACAGTAATACTGTTCAAGGTCAACTCTCACATAGAGACCTCATGACAGGAATATTTGCCACAAACAGAAGTCATGGCACTCTTACCAAAACAGTTGAAAAAATTATTGACCTTGTTATGTGGCAAATTTCCCCTCCAACCAGGCAATGACACCACTGTTCTTGATTTGTTGGCATGGCATTTTAAAAATTGTATCTTCAATCATGAAAGTGTGAGTGAGTAACAAAGTCATTGACTTATTTTATTATCATTGTTCAGTAAATAGTTTTCTTGTTTGCTGAATTTATCTAATTATAGTATTCTTTTCATGCTTGATGTATAGCCACAGGTAATGTCTTGTTTTGTTTTTCTTTTGCCATAAAATTTTAAATCAATAAAAAGCAAACAAATAAAGGGTAAAATACATGTGCAGTCATCTGGCAGAAAATGAGAGTAACTGGGATCCATGCAAACAAACAAGACCTGCCATCCATTCTCAAAGTTATTTGGGTATATTATTGCATTCAAGAGACAGAGAAGAGGCATTCTAGGTATAGATAATTTATTGAGATTTCCATGGTACTTTTGATATTGCACAGCATACTGGAAGAAATCAATCAGACAAATCAGAAAGCCTGATGTGAGAAAGATTGTATACATTAATCCCCAATTTGTTTTTGGGAGAGAAAGAAAAGTTATTCATGACAGCAGAAAACACTCTCCATTATGAATGCCCTAGATAGGAATATAGCTTGAAAAGTGCTCAGGTTTACTGATGCCCAGAAAGCTAACAGGGGAGAACATTAAACTATGAGTAATCTAGGCAGAGTCAGTTTCAAGGTAGAAAAATGGCACACTCTATTAAGGGTGAGCGAATATAAAACACAAAAAGTTTGGAATGAAGGAAGTAGAAAAAAATATATCATTTCCTATAGCAAAATTGAAAGCAGACTCAAAGATGTGAAACCAGTTTAAGCTGGAGATAAAAGCAAGATTACTGTAGAGAAGGACTCAAGTGAAAAAAATTCAAAATGTTAACTGAATATCTTGAGCTGAAAAATTTTCATGAAGTTGACACCTAATCAAATTTTAGGGCTGATAGTGTTCTAAAATCTCTGCTTCATGTAAGTACCTGGTCCTTCATCAAACTGTTATTTAGCACTTACTATGGGCTAGACCACAGAGTCACAAAGATTAATATTACAAAGTGCCTGCCCTCAAGGAGGTCTCAGTTTTCTAGAAAAGACAGAGATGTGAGCAAATATATTTTAAATGTTTACAGTTGGTGAAGCAACGCACTGGGAAAATGCTGCAAACAAGAAATTCAGCAAACAAGAAAACTATTTACAGTCTTGAATGAAAAGTGGGCTTTAGTCAACAGGGAAAAGGGGAGAGAACATTCCAAATAAAGATGTCATAAAGGAGCATGATGGCTTTTGAGCACCAGGCATAGTTTGGAATGAATAGCCTTTGCAGTTATAAATCAGTTCAAGCGAAAGTTTGAAAATATATAACTGGGGTCTTTACTATTTTCTCTACTTAATGCTTTGTCCTTGAAGGTTAAAATGAATCAAAGCATTAAATTTTCTTCCATGGACACTTTTAACTCATAGACTAAAAAGTCTCCATAATGTATGTCAGAACATGGATGAATATCTGGATAGATCCTGATTGCGCAGTTTAAGTCAACCAACAAACTGAACACATTGAGGTTGTTGATAATAGTAATTAGAATCTTCTCACTTCACTGCCTTCATTGCCACCCCAGCTAAATCCTTAGGGTACATTTGCACACAGTAGACATGCAGGCACATGTTAAACGCTAGGGAAAACGCTCTGTGAAAAACACAACGCCTGTATTATTTATGCATGATTTTTCCATTGATGTTTACCTAGACACTATAATTCAAAAAGTTTTTAGCAAAAGAGAGGAAAAGTTCCAAAGAATTTTTGTAATCTGACAGTAAATTATAAGTTAAAATCCATGATTAGGAATCTTGTTCCACATCTGGTATTTGTTTAATCTCCACTGAGCCTGAATGGCAATTTTCCAAGTGTGCCTTGGGTTCTGAATACCTTTGTATATTGTGTTCTGCTTACCTGTGAAATACGTTAGGGGGAAAAGACAATAAATAAATTCAACTGGTTTTCTGAATTCAACCCATTCCTTCTTAACATTTAAGTGAGTTGTTTTGTCTTAAGAGATATCTTCCCACTGGTCAGACCAATTTCAGTATTTATTTACAGTGAAATATATATGCCTTAGCTGTAAGGTCAATGAATTTTTTTTTTTTTATGAGTTAGAGTCTCACTGTGTCACCTAGGTTGGAGTACAGTGGCATGCTCACGGCCACCGCAGCCTCGACCTGCTGGGCTGAGACAATCCTTCTGACTCAGCCTTCCAAGTAGCTGGAAATACAGCCACATGCTACCACTCCCGGCTTATTTTTTGATTTATTGTAGGGTAAGGTCTCACCAAGTTTCCCAGTCTGGTCTCAAACCCCTGAGCTCAGGTAATCCTTTCCCCTCAGCCTCCCAAAGTGGTGAGATTACAGAATTGAGCCACTATGCCCGCCAAGGCCAATGAATTTTGACACATGTAAACATCTGTGTAACACAACCCATCAAGATACAGAACATTTTCGTGAACACAAAGAGTTTCCTTAGGTCTCCTTCTAATCAGTCACCAGAAACCAATGCTCTGAATCCTTTCATCATAGTTCAGTTTTGCCTATTCCAGAACTTCATACAATGGAGTGTTTTGGTGTGTACTCTTTCTGTTTGACATTTTTGCTCAACATGTTTTAGAGATTCATCTATGTTGTTACATGTTCTTTGCTGTTTACTCCCAGATGGCATTTCATTGTTTTGGTTTTTTTTTTTTTTCTTTTTTCTTTTTTAATGTAAGTACATTCTCCTATTGATGGTCATTTGGGATGTTTCAATTTGGAGTTATGATGAATAAAGCTGCCATGAATATTTGTGTATGTCTTCATGTAGACATATATTTTCATTTTGGGGGGTAAATACCTAATAGTAAAAAGGTTAAATCCTATGGTAGGTATAGTTTTTAAACTTTTAAGAAACTGTAAGAACTTCTTTCAAAATAGCGGTACCATTTTATACTTGCCAAAGCAATATGTGGGTATTGGAGTTGTTCTTCCTCTCACCACCGTTTAATGTTGGCAGTGTTTTTTATTGTATATATTCCATTGGGTGTGTAGAAATAACCCATTGTGATTTTAATTTGCATTTTGTTCTGTGAAAAAAATCAACTGGACATAATGTGTGTCTGTATAGGATGGGTCTATTTCTGAAATCTCAACTCTGTCCCATTGACCTACTTATTTATATTTATATCTGTGCCTCACTATTTTGATTATTGTACCTTTACACTGAGTTCTGAAATTTACCAACTTTGTCTTTCTCAAGATTGATCTGGCTACTTTAGATTATTTTTATACAAACTTTAGAATCAATTTGTTTCTATTTAAAAATACAAGGCTACCAGGACTTTGATTGGAATTGCATAGAATATTTAGATCTATTTGAAAAAACTTAATAATACCGAGCCTTCCAATCCCAGAGCATGGTATAGCTCTCCATTTTTTAGACCTTCTTCCATTTCTCTCAGTGATCTTTTGATTGTGTCAACAGGGAGCTCTTGCACAGCTTCCATGAAATTTATCCCTAAATATTTTATGTTTTAGATAATTTAAATGGCATTTGTATTTTTGTTTTTCAGATGTTTATTGCCAGTATATGAAAATCCAATTCTTTTTCTATATTGACTTGCATCCTGTGGTATTAATAAATTCCCCTTTTTGGTTTGGCAGGGATTTTTTTTTTCTTGGTAGACTACTTAGGATTTTATATGCACACAATCATGCCATCTGCAAATAATGATGGCTTTACTTCTTCCTTTACAATCTGCATGCTTATTTTTCTTACTTTATTGCAGTGTCCAGAACTTCTAGTAAAATATTAAGTAGAAGTGCTGTCAATGTACATCTGCGCCTTTTTCTAGATCTTAGAAGGAATGTGTTGAATATTTCATAGTTAAGTAAGATATTAGCCAAAGGTTTTTAGCAGATATATTTGATTAGGTTTAAGACTTAATTGCCTTAATTACCCTCCATTCCTAGTTTGCTAAAAATTTTTCCATGATTGGGTGTTGAATTTTGTCAAAATAAGGGATTTGTGACAATCAAAATAATTATATAATGTTTTCTCTTTAATTTTTAATATGATAAATTACATTAATTTAATTTTGTATATTTAATCAACCCTGAATTCCTACACTAAACCTCACTTAGCCATCATGTATGACCTTTTATTTTAAAATGTGTTATTAGGTTTTGTTTACTAATATTTTGTTAAGCATTTTTGTGTTTAGTTTCAAGAGAAATATTTCTTTCTTATTTTTCTTTGGAGTCTTGTTTGAATATGGTATCAAATATGGTATGATTGATAAAATGAGTTGCAAAGTGCTTCATCTCTTCTATGTTTTGAAAAAATATTTGTAAATTTAATATCAAGCTACTAATATAGTGGATGGTTTATTTAGGCCTGACTGAGAAATCTTTAATTAAAATTAAATTTTCTTAATGTATTCAATGTTAATCACACTTTTCATTTCTTGCTGTATCAATTTTGCTAAGTTTCATTTCATGGAATCTGCCCATTTTACCTAAGTTGTAAAATTAATTGGCATAAAGTCATGTATACCTTCCTTTATTATCTTTATAATGTCTATAGAAAAGTCTCCTCTTTCATTTTTGATACTAGAAATTTTTTGTTTTTTTCTTTTTATCTTGATCTGTTTTATTAATCAATTTAACTAACCTTATCAAAGAAGCAACTTTCGATCTTGCTGATTTCCTTTGCTGTTTGTCCTTTTTTTCGCTCTTATTTTTATTTCCTTTTATTCGCTTAAAGTTTAATTGCTTTTTCTATCTTCTTTTTTGTTGTTGTTTGGTTTTTTTGTTTTTTGTTTTTTTGTTTGAATTGGAGTCTCACTCTGTCACCCAGACTGGAGTGCAGTGGCCGCTCTCAGCCACCGCAGCCTGGACCTGCTAGGCTCCGGCGATCCTTCCGCCTCAGCCTTCCAAGTAGCTGGAACTACAGGTGCGCGCTACCACACCCAGCTAATTTTTTTGATTTACTGTAGAGATGAGGCCTCGCCAAGTTGCCCAGGCAGGTCTCGAACCCGCGGGATCAGGCAATCCACTCACCTCAGCCTCCTAAAGCGCGGAATTACAAGCTGAGCCACCGAGCCCGGCTTCTATCTTCTTAAAGTGAAATATTAGATAATTAATTTTAGTAGTTTTTTCCTTTTCTATTATAAGCATACAACACTATAAGTTTTCCATTAGAACTGCTTAATTCACAATAGCCACACACAAAAATGAAATACCTTGGCATCTTCCTAACTAGAGAAGAACCTTTACAATGAAAACTATGAAACATTGCTCAAAGAAATCAAAGATGACACAAACAAATGGAAAAATATTCCATGCTCATGGATTGGAAGTATCAACATTGTTAAGATGTCCATTCTACCCAAGGCAATCTTCAGATTTAATGCAATATCCATTAAATTACCAGCAACATTCTTCTCAGAACTGGAAATGACAATACAGGAATTCATATGGAAGCATAAATGACTAGTACAGCCTCTGTGGAAAACAGTGTGGTGAGTCCTAGAAGATCTAAAAATTGATCTTTCATACGACCCTGCAATTCCCCTACTGGGAATATACACAGAACAACTCAAATCACTCTATAAAAAAGATACCTTCACACATATGTTTATCACAGCCTTGTTCATAGTAGCAAGAACATGGAACCAACCGGGCTGCCCATCAAAAGAGGAATGGATAAAAAAATGTGGTGCGTACACACGATGGAATATTACACAGTCATAAAGAAGAACAAAATCATGAACTTTACAGCAACCTGGATGAACTTAGAGTCTATAATACTGAGTGATCTTTCACAGAAACAAAGAACTGAGTAGCACATGTTCTCACTCCTAAGTGGACCTTGAACAATTATAGTAATACTATAAGAAAAGGATTGGCAGTAGTGGGAAACTGCCAGGAGGGAGAGGGTGGGGAAGGGGGATTGGCAGTAGTGGGAGTCTGCCTGGGGAAGGGGGGGGACACACCTCAACAACAAGGGTACCTGCATAACGAACATTTGTATACCTAACCCTGAATTATGCCCCACATATTTAAATTAAAAAAATTAAAAGTTAAAAAAATCATAAATGACCACGAATAGCCAAAACAAACCTCAGCAAAAAAAAAAAAAAACAGGAGGTATCACACTCCCAGATGTTAAACTTTTATCATAAAGCTGCAATAATTAAATCAGCCTGGTATTGGTACAAGAACAGGCATATAGACCAATGGAATAGGATAGCGATTCCTGAAGCAAAAACTCAATTTCTCAACCAATTCATCTTTGACAAAGCCTCCACCACCAACCACTGGGGAAAGGAGAACCTATTCACTAAATGATGCTGGGAAAACTGGCTGATCACATGCAAAAGATTAAAACAAGACCCCTACCTATCACCATACTCAAAAATCAACTCTAAGTCTATAAAGACCTAAATGTAAAGCCTCAAACTATAAAACCTTAGAAAACGAAGGAGATACCCTTATGGAAATTGGAACTGTCAACCAATTCCGGATCAAAACCCCAAGTGCCCATGACGTAAGAGATAAGAGAGACAAGTAGGACCTCATCAAACTGAAAAGCTGCAAAGCCAAAGAAACCATCAAGAAAGCAGAAAGATAGCCCACAGACTGGGAAAAAATATTCATCAACTGTATATTTGACAAAGGCCTAACATCTAGGATCTACAAGGAACTCAAATGTTCCAAAAAGAAAAAAACAAACAGTCCCATTACAAAGTGGGCAAAAGACATGAATAGACACTTCTCAAAAGATGACGTATAAGCAGCCAACAGATATATGAAAAAATGCTCAGTCTCATTAGTCATCAAAGAAATGAAAATTAAAACCACACTGAGATACCACCTAACTCCAGTCAGGATGGCCATCATCAGTAACTCTGGAGAGGATTTGGGGAAAAAGAAACACTTCTACACTGTTAGTGGGAGTGTAAACTAGTACAACCTCTGTGGAAAACAGTGTGGTGATTCCTAAAAGATCTAAAAATCGACCTTCCATACAACCCCTCAATTCCCCTACTGGGAATATACCCAGAGGAACTCAAATCATTTTACAAAAAAGATACCTGCGCACATATGTTTGTTGCAGCTCTATTCACAATAGCAAAAACATGGAACCAACCATGTTGCCCATCGAAGCTGGACTGGATAAAGAAAATGTGATACATATACACAATGGAATATTATGCAGCCATAAAGAAGGACAAATATATGGACTTCGCAGCAACTTGGATGAATTTGGAGTCGATCATACTCAGTGATCTATCACAGAAACAAAGAACAGAGTTCCATATGTTCTCACTCATAAGTGGACCTTGAACAATTATAATACTTTAAGAAAGCATTTGGCAGTAATGGGAAACTTTCAGGGGAGGGGAGGGTGGGATTGGCAGTTGAGGGAAACTGCTAGGGGAGGGAGGGTCATACCTCATCAACAAGGATACCTGCATAATCAATGTTTGTATACCTAACCCTGAATTGTACCCACATCTTTATAATAAAAAAAAAGAAAAACACATACACAAAAAAAGATATTTCAGTATTAGTCACAATAGCAAAAACATGGAACCAATCGTACTGCCCATCAAAAGAGGACTGGATGAAAAAAAAATGTGGTACATATACATGATGGAATATCACACAGCCATAAAGAAGGACAAAATTATGAACTTTCACAACAACTTGGATGGACTTAGAGTCTATAATACTGAGTGATCGGTCACAGAAACAAAGAACTGAGTATCACATGTTCTCACTTATAAGTGGACCTTGAACAATTATCATAATACTATAAGAAAAGAATTGACAGTGGTGAGAAACTGCCAGGGGAGGGAGGGGATGGGATTGATAGTAGTGAGAATCTGCTAGGGGAGAGGGGGCCCACCTCATCAACAAGGGTACATGCATAATAAACATTTGTAGACCTAACCTTGAATTGTACCCCACATCTTAAAAATAAATAAATAAAAATTAAAAAATAAATTAACTACCTTTATTATAAATTTAAAACATAAAATAAAATAATGTTGGTTATTGAATTTTTTTAGTTCTAAATTTCCACTTGGTTCTTCTTTATATCCTTTTTTAGTTCCTTACTGCAGCTTTCTATTTTTCATTTGTTTCAAGCATGTTTGTAACTGTTTGTTGATGCATTTTTATGATAGTTGCTTTAAAACTCTTATCAGATAATTATCTTGTGAGATAATCTTTGTCTAATATCTGTGCCATCTTGGCATTGGTATTGACTGGTTGTCTTTTTAAATAAAACTTGAAGTTTTTTTAGTTTTTGGGATAATGAGTGATCATCAATTAAAATGTGGACATTTGGGGTATTTTAAAAATGAGACTCTGGTTCTTATTTAAATCTTCTGTTTAAGTAGATCTAATTGGATATCGCTTTAGAGTGCAAAAGGGAGGTGCTACCTTGTTATTGCCAGGTAGGAGTAAAAGTCTAGTTTACCTACTTGACTTCCATTGAGGTGGAGGGGAGAGGGGTCCCTCATTATTGTTGGATGTGAGTGGGAGTTCTGATTCCCCACTAAGACTCTGTTAATTCCACTCTGGCTCTGAGGGGCATGAATTTCTCTTTACTGCTCCCCATGTGGCCTTCACTGGG
>CAUYQG010062343.1:0-12025 GCA_963574415.1 Tarsius wallacei | reverse complement strand
GAGTATCACATGTTCTCACTCATATAGTGAACCTTGAACATCCAACGTAATACTATAAGAAAATGACTGACAGTGGTGGGAAATTACAGAGAGGGGAGGGGAGGGGGGATGGGATTAATGATACTCAATATCTGTCTGGGGATGGGGAGACACCTCTTATCACCAAGAGTGTCTGAAAGAAGCATATCTGTATACCTAATCCTTAACTGTACCCCACAATACGATAATAAAAAATACTGATTATATATAAAAAAAAAACTACAAAAATGTGAATAAACCAATCCCAAAGCTAGCTGAAGAAAAGAAATAATGAAGAATAGAGGAGACCTAAATAAAATTAAAATAAAAAAAACAATAAAGCCAGGCACGGTGGCTCATGCCTACAATCCCAGCACTGTGAGGGGCCGAGGTGAGAGGATTGCCTGAACCCGCAGGTTCTAGATCAGCCTGGGCAACTTGGCAAGACCTATCTCTACAATAAATCAATAAATCAGTTGGGCGCGGTAGCGCGCCTGTAGTTCTAGCTACTTGGAAGGCTGAGGTGGAAAGATTTTCTGAGCCCAGCAGGTTGAGACTACAGTGGCCAGGAGTGTGCCACTGCCCTCCAGCCTGGGTGACAGAGTGAGACTCCAACTCAAAAAACAAAACAAAACAAAAACAACAACAATACAAAGAATCAAAGAAACAAAATTGGTTCTTTGAAAAGATAAAATTGATAGCCCACTAGCTAGATTAATTAAGAAGCAAAGAGAGAAGATTCAAATTAGCTCAATCAGAAAGGAAAATGAAGACATTGCAACTGATACAATGGAAATTCAAAAGATTATTTGAGACTATTTTTTTGTTTGTTTGTTTTTTTGAATTGGAGTCTCACTCTGTCACCCAGGCTGGGCGGCAGTGGCATGCTCCCGGCCACCGCAGTCTCGACCTGCTGGGCTCCGGCGATCCTTCCGCCTCAGTCTTCCAAGTAGCTGGAACTACAGGCACGCACTACCACGCCCAGCGAATTTTTTTTTATTTATTGTAGAGAGGAGGTCTCGCCAAGTTGCCCAGGCAGGTCTCGAACCCGCGGGCTTAGGCAATCCACTCATCTCAGCCTCCCAAATGAGCAGAATTACAGGTTGAGCCACTGAGCCCGGCTTTTGAGAATATTATGAACACCTCTATGTGAACAAACTAGACAATCTAAAGGAAATGGATACATTCTTGGAAAAAACTTCCAACCTTGAATCGGAAAGAAATAGAAACCCTGAACAGACCAATAATGAGTAATGAGACTAAAACAGTAATTAGAAGGCTCTCAACAAAAAAGAAGTCCAGGACCTGATAGTTTTACAGTTTAGTTCTACCAGACCTTCAAAGAAGCACTAGTACCAATCTTACTTAAACTATTTCACAAGAAGAGGTGGGAATCCTACTTAACTCATTCTACAAAACCAGTATCACTCTGATACAAAAGTCAGGAAGAGACACAACAAAAAAGAAAACTGCAGATTAATATCCCTTTTGAACATAGACTTAAAAATCCCCAATAAAATATTAGCTAACTACACTCAATAGCACAATTTTAAAAAAATACATAATGACCAAGTGAGTTTTATCCCAGGGATGCAAGGGTGGTTCAACATACACAAGTCAATAAACATGATTCACTACACAAACAGAACTAAAAATGAAAGTCATATGATCATTCCAATCAATACAGAAAAAGCATTTGATAAAATCCAGTATCTCTTCATGATAAAAACCCTCAGCAAAGTAGGCATAGGGAGAACATTCCTCAAAATAATATGTAATACATGAGAAACCAACCATCAATGTCATCCTGAACAGAGAAAAGTTGAATGCATTCCCTCTCAGAACTGGAACAGGGCAAGGATGTCCACTTTCACCACTCCTTTTCAACATAATACTGGAAGTCCTGACCAAAACAATCAGGCAAGAAATAGAAATAAGGCATATCAATTGAAAAAGAAAAAAAAATCAAATTATCTCTGTATACCAAAGATATGATCTTATGCCTAAAGATTTCTAAAGACTTCTCCAAAAGACCCATGGACTTGGTAAATGAATTTGGTAAAGTTTCAGTTCACAAAGTCAACACACACACATATCAGTAGCACTGCTATACAACAATAGTGACCAAGCTGAGAATCAAATCAAGAACTCAATTCCATTTACAATAGCAGTCAAAAGTTAAAATAGGTGGGGCTCGGTGGCTCAGCCTGTAATCCTGCGCTTTGGGAGGACGAGGGAAGTGGGTTGCCTGAGCCCGCGGGTTCGAGACCTGCCTGGGCAACTTAGCGAGACCTCCATCTCTACAATAAATCAAAAAATTAGCCAGGCATGGTAGCGTGCACCTGTAGTTCCAGTTACCTGGAAGACTGAGGCAAAAGGATCGCCGTGAGCCCAGCAGGTTGAGGCTGCGGTGGCCGGGAGCGTGCCATTGCACTCCAGTCTGGGCGACAGAGTGAGACTTCAACTCAAAAAATTAAATAAATGAGTTAAAATATTTAGGAATGTATTTAACCAAGAAGGTGAAAGATCTCTACAAGGAAAACTAAAAAACTCTGATGAAAGAAATTGCAGAGGACACGAACAAATGGAGAAAACTTTTATGCTCATGAATTTGATGAATCAACATTATTTAAGTGACCATATTACCCAAAGTAATCTACAGATGCAACATAATCCCTATTTCATTTTTCTAACTTAATTAGAAAAAAATTCTAAAATTCATATGAAACCAAAAAAGGTCCAGAATAGTCAAAGCCATCCTAAGCAAAAGGAACAAAGATGGAGGCATTGCATTACCTGACTTCAAATTATACTACAAGGTTATAGTAACCAAAACAGCATGGTACAAGAGCTGGTACGTGGAACAGTGGAACAAAATAGAGAATCTAGAAATAAACCCAAATATTTACAATAAAATGATGTTTGACAAAGGAGACAAAAACATACACTGGGGAAAGGACACCCTATTTAACAAATGTTGCTAGGAAAATTGGCGAGCTGACATGCAGAAAAAAATGAAACTTCATCCCTATCTCTCTCCATATACAAAATTTAACTCAAGATGAATTAAAGACTTAAATGTCAGATCTGAAACCATAAAAATTTTAGAAGAAAACCTAGGAAAAACTCTTTTGGACATCAGCTTAGGCAAAGAAGTTATGGCTAAAACCCACAAAACAAATGCAACAAAACCAAAAACAAACAAGTGAGACTCTATAAACTAAAAAGCTTCTGTACAGCAAAAGAAATAACCAACAGAGCAGAGGACAGAGCCTACAGAGTTGGAGAAGATATTTATAAACTATATATCTGACAAAGGACTAATATCCAAAATCTACAAAAAACTCAAACAAATCAACAAGATAAAAGCAAATGACCCAATTAAAAAGTGAGCAAATGACATGAACAGACATCTCTCAAAAGGATATATACAAATGGGCAACCAGCTGGGCTGGGTGGCTCAGCCTGTAATCCCAGCACTGTGGGAGGCTGAGGTGAGTGGATTGCCTGAGCCCATGGGTTCAAGATCCACCTGGGCAATTTGGCGAGATCTCATCTCTACAATAAATAAAAAATTAGCCGGGTATGGTAGCGCATGCCTGTAGTTCCAGCTATTTGGAAGGCTGAGGCGGAAGGATCGCCGGAGCCCAACAGGTCGAGGCTGCAGTGGCCAGAAGCAACCACTGCACTCCAGTCTGGGTGACAGAGTGAGACTCCAACTCAAAAAAACCAAGAAAACAAAAACAAAAACAAATGGACAACAAACATGAAAAAATACTCAATATCACTCATCATCATGACAATGCAAATTAAAACCGCAATGAGGTATCCTCTTACACCAGTGAGAATGACCATTATTTAGAAATCAAAGAACAATAGATGGTGATGCAGATGTAGAGAAAAGGGAACACATACACTGTTGGTGGGAGTGTAAATAAGTACAACCTCTATGGAAAGCGGTATGGAGATTTTTGATCCAGCAATCCCACTACTAGGAATCTACCCACAGGAACAGAGGCCATTATCTAACATATACCTGCACTCGTGTGCTCTTCACAGCACAATTCACAATTGCAAAGCTGGAGAATCAGCCTAAATGCCCATCAAGCGATCAGTATATAATAGAAATGTTTTAATTAAATACACACACACACACACACACATTATGGAATACTGTTCAGCTATCAAAAAGAATAGTGTCTTCTGCAGCAAATCAATGTGTGCAGGTGGGGGGTGGGAGGGTGGGTCCACTTAAATTCCAAACCAAAACTCTTTGTACCTTCCAATACTATTGAAATAAAGAACTTTTAAAATCTTTATAGACAAAGAGGCATTCATTTGTTTATAAATATGTAAAGATGCATTTTCCTAACCTTTATCAGAAAGAACCAAATAAATTAGGAATGCAGATATCTTGATAGAAATGGAAAACCCCTGTGACTCCTTTTTAATAATGTTTTATTTAGTTTCTATTTTCTGCGCTTGCAATGTTTTGAAGCCATCCAAAGTTGATGCTTCTCCATTCTGGGACGTTGCTAAAGATTTTTCTCCAGACTTTCCATGTCTGAAACTATCCAGACTTAGTCACATAATTAATTCCAAATTGGTCACCTGCATTAATTGAATCCAACCAAAGAAAAGACTCGTCTCTTAGCCTATTTGTGCTGCTATAACAAAATACTTGTGACAGGGTAATTTGTAAAGAACAAAAATTTATTTCTCCCAGTTCTGAAGTCTGGGAGGTCCAAAGTCAAGTTCTGAGCAGGTTTAGTTTCTGGTAAGGGTTGCTCTCTGCTTCCAAGATGTGCCTTGAATGTTCTATCCTCTGATGGGAATGGACCTTGTGCCCTCACATTGAAGAAGGAGCAGAAGGTAAGAAGGACCTAACTAGTTACAGGAAGATTTTTTTAAAAGCTCTGATCCATTCATGAGGGCAGAGACCACATGACCTAATCACCTCCTTAAGGTTCCATCTCTTAATACTGTTACATTGGGGATTAAGTTTCAACATGCATTTTGGAGGAGATACAAACATTTAAGGCAGAGCAGACTCTCACCTTTTCCCCCCTCACAAACAAGCATTAAAACATTGAAGAATAATACTAGAAAACTCAAAAGAAAGTAAGAGAAATGTAATTTTAGTGTTTTGTGCTGGGAGAGAAAGTAGGAGACAGTTTGAGCCCGCTGATAGAATCCCCATGTAATTGCAGTAACGTCTTCACTTGTCTTGCTCTAAGGAGCAAAAACTATATAATAATATGTTAATTATGCAATGTGTATAATTTTTTCTTCAGAAATTGGATTGATAATGTCAAAGGTCTGTCCAGCCTTATGCTTTGGGATGTGTCCTAGAACACAAAGAACACTTAGTTTATGGTGTAATTATCCTAAGCCATTAGTGCACTCCTTCAAACAAATATTCTCCAGGTACCGGCAGTATATCAGAGAACATGAGAGACAAAGAGTTTGTTTTTATAAAATGTATTTTATAGTAAACAGGCAACATGCAGAGATAAACAGATAAACTAACACAATAAGTACACATGGTAATAAAAGCCATAAAAGAAACAAACTGGTTGCTATTCAGCCAAAAAGGAATACCAAGCTCTTGTCAATAACAATATTTAAGGCTTAAATGAGATGGTTAAATTATGAGGTTAATGAAGCAACAGGTAAATTTTCTTGTTTCTGATTTATTTTGGGGGCTTATCTTTTCACCTTTAACTTTGATTTACAAATATGGATAATTACTCACAAGATGACAGAGTAGGAGAATATAAAGATATTAATAAAAACAACTATGTACTATTACAAAAAATATTAATTTAGAGACTAGATCTGATGAAAAATTGTTTGACTAAGAGCATCCACAATCTCTAAATTCAGCACAAATGTACATCTCAGAACCATGAGATTATCAGCTCAGAGCTCAGGGTATTTTATTTATTACTTAATAAAATTTTTCTATGTCTGAGCAGAAAATGTATATTGATAACTACTACATTTGCTTCTGGTTTCTAGAAGGAGATTTCATCCTATGGAACACCAAGCAAATGGCTTAACACATCTTTATATGATCTTAAATATGATACTTGCACTCAAAGTATAAAAGCAACTAAACAAATTCCATATCACAAAGTAGCATAGGTAATTTAGTAGGATAAAGCAGAGGCAAATGGATAAATCCTTCTTTAATAAGGTTCACAATCCTTCACTTAAACAAGGAAGAAAAATGAAAACAGAGGAGGAGAAAAACACATATTTCTCATCAATACACATAAGCCACTATGAAATTGATTAAATGGGGAATTTAGACCTAGAAAAACAAGATTCAACAACAACAAAAACCAACAAGATTTAACCAGAAAATCTCTTGTATTGCTTAAATAAAAGGATAAGGTGTGATTGTCCCATGAGTCAACCTAAGCCAACAGCTTATGTTTAAGCCTCAACCATGAAAAGTTTTGTGTAATTTGAAGAATTCTGCTTTTCATAATGGAGTATGTTACCTAAATCCTTTTTAAAAACTCCATTGAGTTAATATGTGCTAGCAATTTATGTGCTATTTTGTTGCTCTTGTTGTTTTGTTTCGTTTTGTTTTTATGACAAGATTGGGCCTTTGGAGAATAAGCAGTATTAAAAGAAACTATTGACTTAAATCTCATTATTCAAGCATCTAAATAGTTATCATTTATTTACCTCCACAACAGATCTAGAATTCAGGGTCAATTCAGGCTGAACATTGTTGCCTCCATTTATTTTACATCTAAGTATTCTTACTCACAATGAATATAAATTAGGATCAAACATCCTATCTTAAAAAAAGTGTCCTTACAGTTGAAATATGTATACCCAAATCAATTTATTTTTGTATTTATAGATTTCTTTCTCTTCCTTCCAAGAGCATATTGTAATTTTTATATAAAGCTATATTTTTGAAAAGTTTTCTTTACTTTATTCCAATTTATCAATCTCTGTAAAATTCTTGTTGACTTTCTTTTTGTTGCTGTATATTATTTCACATCAGAGAATAATTTTCTCATTTTATGTGACACTAAAATTGTTCAGTGATATTTATTTGAAAAATGTTACATGAAGATATATTTAATTGCCTTGATATAACCCAAACTTTTTCCTAGAAAATAATTTCAACTAAGTCTGCCTTGCTTACATTCATTACGAAAAAGGTAAATGTATTGCAAGCATTTCTATTATTAAAACAAACATCCAATAGAGATAGTCACATATTAATTTAATAAAATATAGATTTAAAAAATGGATTAAGCCTACCTTCCTAATTTTTAATAAAAAATGTTTAATTCAGACCTAAATAGAACATGCTTCAACAAATATAAGATCATCTGAATTCTATGATAGTAGCTAAGAGATTAAATAACCTGTTTATAATCATAAGATGATTAATCTTTTTAAGTCAAAAGATTTGAAATCTTTACACTTTTTACTTTCATATTAAATAAAGTTTTGTCTTGTCACAAAGGAGGAAAAGAAGAAGGAAAGACTTTAAGACAGACAAACTCTGCATAGGAAAATAGTTAAGGTAGAGTTTCTCAAATATAATTTTGACTGCACATAAACATTTTTATTTTAATGTCTATTTATTATAATGCTCATTAGAAAACATAACATTAAAATAACAACATAATATCTATTACTGCTTGGGGTGAATTAGAATTATTTAAGGAAAAAAATGAATCACACTAAGGAAATTATTGAATAAGTGATAATTTAGTTGATATGAAATAAAAGCTATCAATGTAGTCTCCAAATGACTAAGATTTTAAAAACTAATCTACAATAAATCTGTTCTTCAGATTTGGCGTGAGTAAACTGGAAGAGGTGTCAGAAATAGTAGCTATCTTTAAATATTTTTATGACTGATTCCATAGAATAGAATTTGGATCGATGGGAAGGAACTACACGGGGCATATTTCTTCTCAACAGAAGGAAAGAGTAGTTATGTCATATACTGCTAGAAGGTAAAATGTGCTGATTCCAGTTCCTTGTCACCAGTGAAATTCAAAAACATTTAGTAGACAAACATTAACAGAGGTGTGTAGAGGGAATTCAACAACAGGAAACTTATTTGACTCAGATCTTTTTCCAACCCAGAAACTTTGTGAGAAAAATTCATATATGCTATTAACTCATTTTCCACATTTACCAGGGATAATAAAAGCAAAAGTAATTTAAATACACTGAACTTTATTAGCCAGTAAATTCAACCTCCATAAAAACAGAAAGTGAGAAAATAGATTTCGGTTTTACTTGATTGTTCTATTTATGTTCTCTCAGCTGGGAAAACTTTACAAATCAGCACAACTCTTGCTGGGATAAGGTATGTCTTCTCCCATAATGTTTTGGTTTCTTTGTTTTGTGTTGTGTTGTTTTTTAGTTCACAAGGGTCCTAATTAATCCAATTAAATTGTCCATACACAATAACCCATCATCATTTCTGGTAACTTAATCACATGCTTTCTTGCACTGTTATTGAAGTATTTCATATACATAGGCTCTGTTTGTTAAGAACTTTTGGCAGCAAATAGCAACAACAACGGAAACAACTAAGAATAGCTTCCTGTTATTTTACTTAACAGGAAGTCTGAAAATAGGAAGTTAGAGGCTAGTTCAAAAGTTTAATGAAGTCACCTATAACTTAGACTCTTTCCATTTACCTATGCATCTTGACACTGATTTTTTTGTCTTTTGTTTTGTTTTGCTTTTTTTTTTCTTTTTTGGTCTTAGGCTTATTGCCTCATAGCTACAAACTCCAGATATCACAATTATCTTCAAAATTAGAAAGCAAAGGGAGAAAGCATTTTCTTATCCTGAGTCTATGTCTTTGTATCAAAAAATATAAGCTTTGCTTGAAGACTCCCAGAAGATTTATCCTTATATCTCATGGGCCAGAAAAAATTCACACAGCTGTTAGTAGCATTGGAAAAGTTATATCTGGAAAACAAGAAAAGCAGAGTTATGATTAGTCATGATTGTTAGACACATTTCTTTCCTACCAAAAAAAGAAGAAAAAAGTCCTGTGTGATAGCAGGAAATAAAGGAGGGCAGTGTTTCACAAGCAATAAAAAAAGTAGTATTACTTAAAAGTTAAAAAATGAGTATCAAAAAATAGAGTGATCTATGCATTTCCATTCAAAGTCCCACCCTTCACCTATGAATTTTTATCTATATTTGTAGAAGAGGAACATATTAATTTTGGGGGCAGAGGGAAGTTTCAACAGAAAAAAAGCTAAAAGGATAAATAAAAATTTTGCAGTGACACTGACTTGATGATACACTAGATGAAGGTGTCAAGAAAATTCCTCTCTAGTAGATTTCATGCACAAGTGACTGGAGCAGGAGTGAGGACATAGAAAGAAATGAGGGGAATAGAGGAAACGCCTCAAATTTTAAAAGGAAGCTACATTGTATATAATCCTGTGCTGCATAAAGACATTTCAGTCACGGTGGACCACATCTATGACAGTAGTCCTGTAAGATTATAACAAAGTTATATGAAAAAATATTTACCAGAAAATCATGTTGATTATTTTTTAAAATTCTAAGCAATTTGAAATAATTCCACATTAGGCCCCCCCCCTTTTTTTTTTTTTTGAGTTGGAGTCTCACTCTGTCACCCGGACTGGAGTGCAGTGGCCGCTCCCGGCCACCGCAGCCTCGACCTGCTGGGCTCCGGCGATCTTTCCACCTCAGCCTTCCAAGTAGCTGGAACTACAGACGTGCGCCACCATGCCGGGCCAGTTTTTGGTTTATTGTAGAAATGAGGTCTCACCAAGTTGCCCAGGCGGGTCTCAACACCACGAGTGCAGGCAATCCACTCACCTCAGCCTCCCAAAGTGCTGGGGTTACAGACTGAGCCACCGAACCCGGCCCACATTAGACACTTTAAACGCTAAAAATTCCTGTCACCTGGGAACAGAAAAACATTTTTCCTGTAAATGTTCTAACGTCATAGCATAACACATTTCTCACATGTTTGTGATCATGCTCATGTACAAACCTACTGTGCTGCCAGCTGTATAAAAGTATAGCACATACAATTGAATATAATAACATAACTCTTGATACAAATGGTAATAAATGATTATATTACTAGTTTAAGTATTTATTTTACTTCAGTAAAATGAAATGGAGATTTTGACCTTTATTTTTGGATGCTATAAATGAACATAAAAAAATGGTTCTAAAATTTTAGAGGAAGGATTATCTCAATTTGTAACTCTGAAATGTAACACCTCAAACTTGCCTTCTTGCACTTGGAGAGGTGAATGGAAGCCCTTTTCTTCGTATGAGTCTCCATACAGCCAACTGCTTAAATATGGATCTTACCTATCCAGCATTACTCAACACATAGAGGTTTATATTTATTTTCTCCCTGTATTTTATACTGTTGCTTGAGTACAATTGAGGTAAGAGGCTATGTCTGATACTACTCACCATTACTAGAAGAGGAAGCAATATATAAGTATTTATGAATATCTAACACACAAAGCATTTATATGTTTATATATGTTTTTAAATATTGGAAAATTATTTAAACATACAGAAAGAGAAAGGAATATATTTTTGTGTGTACAGATGTATGTGAAGTCTTATTGTGAGTGTGTATATGTGAGCATATATTTGTGTGTAAGTATGTGGTTAGGGGAGACACACATAGGAGTGTCATGAGAGAGACATAAGAATGTCATAAGAGAGAGTGTCATGAGTCAAATCTTATACCATCATTTCTAATTTAGCAGGTGAGATGAAAATCAAGTATAATCCAATTTACTCCTAAAAATTCTTAGGAAGGCAACTATAATATCTTTGTATCCCTCTTTATAAAGACAACCAAGCCTGTCTTACAAAAGTCCTAAGCACTCTAGCATCTGGAATTTGCACCCCACAGAGAATCAAACACATTACAAAGCACTCAATTTCCATATAAAATATTTTGCAAATTCTTAAAATGAAATAATTTGCATTTTTTGCATTCGAAATGGCGTGGCTACAAGTGACTACATTTAAATTTTTCTTTGGGTTCTGGAATCATGCATACTCAGGAATTGTTGCAAATAGAGAAGATGCATTACACATATTGTTTTCAATGTAAAAATGTATTACAAATACTAATTTTACCAATACAAAGTTGATTTCATGTTTTTATAGTCATTTTATTAACTATTGACTTATTTTGATTTTTCAATTTTCTATCTTTTGAGCTCAATATATTTTGTTTCAAGGGTCAAATATTTTCAAAGAGAACTTTAAATAACTCCGAAGTCTGAAGGCAGCTTGCCTAAAAAATAAAGCAGTATTTTAATCTAGTGCAGCATGGGGAGGAAAAACAATGCAGACATCTCCCCTTATTCAAGATTTTAGTTACCTGGAGTCAACTGCAATCCAAAAATAATAAATGGAAAGTTCCAGAAATAAATAATTTGTGTTTTAAATTGTGCACCATTCTGAGTAGTTTGATGAAATCTCACACTGTCTTGCTTCCTCCAATCCAGGACTTGAATCATCCCTTTGTCCAGCAGATCCACAATGTAGATGCTATCGGCTCATTTGGCAGCCCTCCAGGTTATCAGATCAAGGACTGTACCTATAGCCCTACCTCAGTGCTTGAGTGCAAAGTCAGTAGTAATCTAATGCTAAGTCACAATGCCTATGTCATTCAGCTCACTTCATCTCATCACATAGGCATTTTATTATCTCACCTCACCGAAAGAAGGGTGAGTACAGTGTAAGATATTTTGAGAGAGAGAGACAAAGGGGGGACTACAATACTGACAATAAAAATCACTGTTTTTCTTTTTTTGTTTTGTTTGTCTTGTTTTTTGTTTTGTTTTGTTTTACATTTTTCTTTTTCTGGGGGGAGGGTTATTTCTTTAAATCACTGTTTTTCAACTGAGCTCCTTTGATTTGAGTTTGGGAGCCACTTAGTAAAAATATACATACTGGCGGGGGGGGGGGGGGGGGGGGGGGG
>CAUYQG010062341.1:0-11139 GCA_963574415.1 Tarsius wallacei | reverse complement strand
CCTGGACTCCTGTCTAGTGCAGGAGCCGATCCTGTCTAATGCAGGAGTCAATACCCTGGAAACTGGACTCTTGTCTAGTGCAAGAGCCAATACGCTGGGCTCCCGTCTAGTGCAAGAACCGGTTCTGCAGAAAAGATAGATATAGAGAAAAGGATAGTATTGGGGCTAAAGAAGCCCATGCCCAAGCCCTCATCATCTGAGGCTGTGGCAATGGATAATAAACAGTTTTGCTTTTTAATTAGAACAGTAAGTTAACAATTATTCTCACATCATGTCAAAGTGCCCCTTCATCTTTATCACAGAGTTCTTTCACACCATCACCAACCACTAGTCCCTCTTCCACAGTTTTAGGCAAATGTAAAACTTCATCTCAGGCTAATGCAAACTTATTAATTATGGTACCAATGAATATACCACAGGAGATGCACCAACAGGAGCACACACTTTCTAAACCACTTCTTCAAGAGTCCCTAACAAATAACCCACAAAGGATGTGCTCACAGGAGCACACACCTCCTAATGTCACTTCTTCAGTGAGCCCTTAACAAATATCCTAGAAGATATGCCTACAGGAGCACACACTTCCTAAACAACTTCTTCAATAAGTCCCAAACAAATATCCCACTGAAGATGTGCCCACAGCAGTACACAATACCTAACAACATTTCTTCAATGACTGTCTAACAAATATCCCACAGAGGATGTGACTACAGGGATACACACCTCCTAAGCCACTTCATCAATAAGCCCCTAACAAGTATCCCACAGAAGATGTGCCCACAGGAGCACACACTTCCTAAGCCATTCTTTCAATGACCCCCTAGCAAATATCTCACAGAGGATGTGCTCACAGGAGTACACACTACCTAATGCTACTTCTTGCCCCTAACAAATAACCTACAGAGGATGCACCCACAGTAACATACATTTCTTAAGCCATTTCTTCAATGATCTCCTAACAAATATCCTACAGAGGATTTGCTCACAGGAGTACACACTTCATAAGCCACCTTTTCAATGAGCCTCTAAACAAATACCCCACAAAGGATATGCCTGCAAGAGTATACATTTTCTAAGCCACTTCTTCAACCAGCCCCTCTCAAGATTAATGCCAAATCAAGGAGAATAGGGAGGGTCTCAATGTGGTTATCTAATTTTGTTTCTGGTTAATTTTCATCAATTCAAGATATAGGTTACAAAAAGATGTAAAGAGTGATTAAAACGATGTGCCCAGGAATGCATGAAGAATAAAGAAGTGAGGCAGAAAATGAAATTCAGCTCCTTAAAAGAAACGTCAGGCACAGCATTCATCAAGAAGTTCGAGCAACTAAATTAATCTTACAACTGAAGGTTCTCAATTCATTTTCCATATGCTATAAGAATAAAACAATAACTTATAAAACAGGAAAACAAATATGTAAATATAGTCCAGGTGTGGTAGCTCATACCAGTAATCCTAGCACTTTGGGTGGCCAAGGCAGGAGTATCGCATGAGCCCAGGAGTTCGAGACCAGCATTGGCAACATAGTAAGATCTCACCTCTACAAAAAATGTTTAAAAATTAGCTAGTGTGGTAGTGTGCCTCTGTAGTCCCAGCTACTCAAGAGGCTAAGGTAGGAGGATTACTTGAGCCCAGGAGATCAAGGCTGTGGTGAGCCATGAACCTGTCACTGCACTCCAGCCTGGGCAACAGAGTGAGATGCTGACAAAAAAAAATACAAATATAAATATGTAAAAATAAAATACCCTTTCACAAATGTTTTACAGTCAATGATAAAAAGAGTTAAAAATAATTATCTCTTTGGTTAAAAGTTCCATAGGGGGAAAATTGCTTTTAATTTCAAGAATGTGGCTAATATTGGTCAAGTAGCACACAGGTATACAGATGTCATTATAATTCTTATTACACACACAAAAAAATTATTTTTAAACCTACCTTCCAACCTTAACCCAATCAGTTGGTATACACGATGCGGTAGAGTTCTTTATTTCAATCATAAACTAAAACAAATACAAATAAACAGATCTTTAGATGGGAAGTTCTATTTTTTTCAAACCTTTCTCAAAACTGCGGTATAAGAGTTTAATATATATTTTTTAGTTATTTATTCAGTATTGTTCTTCAGAGAGCTTATATACATTAATACAGCCAAATAACATTAATTAGAGTTTCAATACTTGGGATAAAACACAGTTGTGATGAGCAAAAAGTTTGTAATAAAGCATACACCTTGGGGCTTTAATGTTCATAATACTGCTATGTGCATCCTACAAATGATGGTTTTATTCATTAATAACCTTTTCACATATTAGTACTTACTTATCTTATGAATTCTATTACTCAGAGATTAAACTTCTAAGTATGTTAAATTTTAAAATATTCAATTACTACATGTTACACCAATTTGAGACAAGGACCCTCCCCTACTCTGAACAGAAGAGTTTTTTTGTATAGTTTTTATCTAAAGAAGCTAAATCTTCTGAAAGTACCTTCACAGAGAAAACACTAAACTTCCCCAACTACTAAGAGAAGAAGATATTTCTTCTCATGTCAGTTTAGGTTTCACTTCTATAAACTGTGTCTTTATGACCCAACCGTGTCCTGCACACAGGTGTCTCTGAAATCAGCCAGAGCCTTCGATGTTCCACTGCACCTCTTGGTTTTAGCATTAGTTACACAGCATCTCTTCTTGGCGTGCTTCCACTCCCACATTATTACAGTCAAATTCATGTTTTAGTTAAATAAGTTTTTTAAAGCCTATTTTGTGCAGAATGGAACCCACAAGCTCTGTGGCTGTCATTCATTTTGAGATAGTGATGAAAACTTTTTTCAAACTTACCAGTTTTATAATATGCATATAAGTTCAGGTATTTATAATATTCATATTACTAATAGTATCAACGTGGTTCTTGAGTTTATTTTTCCATTAACAAAAATACTTAGCTTTTACATTAATTGTAGTAAGAGTTAATAACTAATGTTAAGAATTTTCATCCTTAGTAAAAATGTTGAAAGTTAATGTTGTCTTCCTGTAGAGAGAGAAATTAATACAGTTTCAAGTATGCCACACCCGGTTAAACAGATAAGAGTAAAGAGTCTAGAAGAATCCTCTTTGGCTACAAAAAGTAACTAAAAGAAAAACCCCACAAAAATATAATTGACAGAAGAGATAAAACTACTTTTAAGCTAAATAATTCTGCTATTTTAAAATGTTCTAGGTAAGACCCATTGGTCATTTTATTAAATATGAAATAATTCTGGGCAGAGCTAGGCCACAGGCAGACAGCAAAACATAGGAGCATGCTGGATCCCTGGGACTTGGGAAGGACACATCGTGCCCACAATGACAAGCATGGAGCTCCAGGCTGTGACACTGGGGATGGTGGAGACTGAATTGAAGCCAAGAAATGAGGATCTCTGTGGGACGGTCTGACAACGAGTCCATCTGCAAGCACCACGGGTCTACTCCAAGGACATGGTCGTTGTAGGCAGCCTATGGAGCCGGGATGGCAGGGGCCAGGAAGCACCTGTGTGCAGTGTGTCACAGCCATGTGTCCCTTGGCCCGAGCCCCTCCTTGGAGCTGTCACCAGCTGGCTCTTTCTTTCCACATTAGCTACAGTGTGGAACGTTTTTCTCCAGAGACTGACTGTTTCAAACTCCAGGAATGAGCTGGCAGGCCCTCTTGCTGAGGGTGCAACTGGGAGATAAAAGAAAACAGTGGAAAACAGTATACATTCCAGCAACCTGGGGCAGTTGGCCACCACTTCCCATTCCACAGACCTGGCTCTGTATCTCGGTGTTGGTCATGGAGTCAGCCCTGACAGCAGCCTCCAGTCTTCTCCCAGGACCCAACTCTGTCTCATCACACGTCAGATGCCATTGCTCCATCTACACAGCCTGCAGCAATGTGGGGCTGGCGCCACTGCTGGCTCTGCTGAGACTTAACTCCCTCCAGAATCCACATCTGTTTCACCCAGCACACACTTCATTCCCCCACTCCCCTTTTCTTCTTCAATCTCTTAAGAATTTTCAAACGTCTTGTATTTAGAAGTAAGAGTTAACAGAGAATGTTTCCATCTTTCAAACACACTAAACAGATAGCTGGGTATGTTATATGCTGTAAATTACTACACTTTTTTTTCTGAAGATTTTGCCCTTAATAAGAATAATAATTATTAATACTGCCCCAAACTAAAGACTGCCTTATTATCTATTCCATATTGGATTCAAGGTTAAAAGAAAATTGTCTGTATTCATAAACCATGATGAGGACAGCCACAAAAGTAGCCAGCTAACCACAGGAAGCTCCATAAGCATCTGCTTCTATGACTTCTTCTAAGCCAACACTCTCAGTCAGAGACAACAGGGCTTAGTCTTACAAAGAGCATGTTAATGCCGAGGTCAAGGTGGAAAATGAAGGTTTCCACAGGCTTAACGACCTAGCACACTGTCTGCCTAATTTTAGTAATTGGAACAAGATCTATGTACCACCACATGGGGCTGCTATAATAGGCTTTAAAAGTTATTACAAAGCCATAAGCATAGAAATAAAATTTCAGACAGAAAAGTATGAAGAAGAACCTTCAAATATAAATTGAGGGTTTTCTTCCCTGCCTCCTTCACCTCTCAGAGGTAACATATTTGATGGAGTCTGTTCTTAGTCCTTTAAGCATCTCTAAATAACTTGTTAATGACTGTAGTCCATTTTTAAAAGCAGAATTTGATAACAATTCTGAATATTTGGAATCATTTGGTTTTTTAAACAAACAGAATCACTAATTTTCAAAAAAATATCTATAAAAGCAATTCTGTATTAATGTAATACTAAAATCCTAGAGGAGGTTATTAAAAACCAACCTAAAAATTAATTCTACTGTTAACCAAGAAATTTCTTTATTCAAACTCATCCACTTAGAGTATAAAGAATAAGAAGAAAATTTGCCTTCCTTCCTAATCATTTGTAATATAGTTACTGAATCACCATGCTGTACTTCTTAAACTTCAATGCCATACTCACAATGAGTAACTAGTCTACTATCGCTTATACATTCTTGATAATCTTCTTCCATTTTTACTTAAAAACTGCCAGGTGAACTGTCTTCCTAAAATAAACTTTATTTTAGTTTGGATAGTATAAAATGTCAAATAAAACCCATGGTGCCGACAACCCCTCATGTTAATATTTATGAATGGAAAGAAATAATGACAAGGTAGAATGGGTAGGGTCATGCAGACTTGGGCTGGAACTGGGTTGCTAAGCAGAGTAACTTAGGGAATGACCCTTCTTGGTATTATTACAAAAATTAAATGAGTTAATATACATAAAGCGCCTAACACCATCCTAGACTCTGGCAAGTGCTTGATAAATGATGCTTTAGGATTAGAAAGCAGTTCTACATATTTTAACTCAACTGTTCTCCAGAACAGTCTCACAACACAGGTGATGTCCATGGACATGCAAGTGGCAGAGCTTGCCTCCAGGTCAGCTTTCTTGATAGAATACTAGTTTCTACTTTCCACAATCTATACCAATGCTACAAAAGCAGTCGAGCATCTCACTTTCAACAAGCAGCCAGAACTGTGGCCCTATAGTCACTTTCCACTTTGCAAGGTAATGACTGCGTGGCAAAAACAAGAAATACAATTAAATATTGGTGTTCGCCTGTTTGGAAGATAAACAGAAGTCTAAATGTGGTAAAGGCACATTTCTGCTACACAGAGCTCTATGTGGATGGCACTGTGAAATACCTGTCTGGGTAGAACATCTCAGTAATTTCAGCCAGAAGACAGGCCAAATTAATCAATGGTTAAGTCTAGTAAATGATGAAGATTAATCAGCATTTTAGTAAAGATGAGCATTTATTGTAGATAAACGAAGATTAATCAGCATTTTAGTAAAGGTGAGCATTTATTGTAGAACTTCTTATTTCAAATAACCCTACAATCAACCATCTTGGTAAAATGCACAAAGCAATGTAAATATTTAAAATTTTGATTTGAAATAAAATTAAGTCCTTCCTTGCCAGAAAAGGATCTATTTTTTAATATCCTAAGTAAGATGTTCATCTTATAGAAATTATTCATAAGTTTCTTAATTTGCTATTTTAATGAAGTAGAATTTCTCAAATTCTCTAGGAATCTCCATATTTTATTAAACATAAGATGTAGGCATAGCACGCCTCAAGACAAAAATAGGACCAAAAAACACAACAACATTTAAAAAGCATACATCTTCCTTTTCCGGTTCTCATTCAGACATTACCATCAAACTTTAAACAGAAGTACACATTCCAAAACACATTCTCAACAGCACGACAATCTTAGGGGAGACTCATTAAGTGTAGGTTTCACTCTAGATTTGCTCTTTTGCATTTTTTTTTTAGCATCTACACTCTTTCTAATATAAGTAGAAAGCCCATAGAGTTTTAAGACAGTTGTATTAGATTAGACAATAAAGGGCAAAGACACTGCAAAACAAGAAAGACTTTCTGGTTCCTAACTTTCTACAGGCTGGAAGTTTGCTGAGAAAGCTGCTCAGCTGCAAACACAGCCATTTCTTATGATAAAAGAAAGATGTTTCGGAGGGCAGAATTACAATGCTATTGGGGAAAGACCAAGAAATAGGAAGAACCAATGGCTAGGGAATGACTTTCAGGGTCCTAATCAAGAAACATTCCCTACTTATGTGGAAGGTGGAATTAACAACATGTTTACAGCTGGAGGTGAGTATTGCTTTAGACCAGTACTTCCATGAGTTTCTTGTCCTTCCCCTTTTGAATAGAAGCATGTAATCTATATCCTACCACTTTTTCAACATTATGTAGTGTATGTGTGAGAGGAGATAATATCATTTTAGTTCATAGATCTCCAGATTAAGAAGCACATTATTGGCTGGGCACGGTGGCTCAAGCCTGTAATGCCAGCACTTTTGGAGGCCAAGGTGAGAGGATTTTCTGAACCCACAGGCTCGAGACCAGCCTGGGCAAACTCAGGAGACCTAATCTCTACAATAAAATAAAAAAATTAGCTGGTTGTGGTTGTGTGCACCTGTAGTTCTGGCTACCTGGAAGGCTGAGGCGGAAAGATTGCCTGAGCCCAACAGGTCAATGCTGGAGTGGCACTGGCATGCCACTGCACTCCAGCCGGGGGCACAGAGTGAGACTCCAACTAAAAAAAAAAAATTCACATTATCAGAGGAGATATACTTGAGAAACTACATCCAAAGTGCCTCATCAATATCTGGAACAGATTTATATGATGAGATCATGAACTTTAAACCTGATGCTCTGACTGAGAATTTGGAGGCCTGAAAAAGAGGATATGTATATTTTGCATGTAGATTATTCTGGCCAGAATAAATTGTGGTGGATTTTTTTCCCCCAAGACTAGCTGCAATAACTCCATGCATTCTGCTGTCTCTGTTTCTCTGTACCTCTTCCTATTCAAAGGTGGGTTTTTATCCTCCTCCTGAATCCAACGATGTCACTTTGACTTGTTTTGATCAACAAATGTGATGGTGTGTAATTTCTGAAGCCTGGAATTATGATACTTACAGTTACCACCTTCAATCTTTTGGAATACTTTCCCAAGACTTCCCAGGATGAAGGAAAATATGGAGAAAGATGAGATGCTGAGTCATCAATCAGCACCAATAGGCAGTCTGGGGAGTTGAAGCCTCCTTGAGTTCACAGCAGCCAGTCTTCCAGGTAAACGGACAAAACTAGGCAATTCACAACCTTGTGAAAAAAACAATACATTGTTATTATTTTAAGTCACTAAATTTGTATATGTTTTATTACACAACAATAGATGACTAAAATGGAGATTGACTTTGTTATCAAAAATCTTTCCCCAAAGAAAATTCCTATCTCACATGACTTCACAAATGAAGTCTATGATATTTATGAAAAAATAAAACCATTCTACATAAACACTTCCTAAATTAGAGGAAGAACAAAACACTTAAAATCTAGTTTTATGAGATCAACAAAATTGCAATGTAAATTATGAATGAGCACATTTATCACAAGGAAAAAGTGTTAGATCAACATTCCTCATGAATATATTTGCAAAAGTTTCTAAAAAAAGAATGAAAAATCAAACAGATGCTGATGAGGATGCGGAGAAAAAGGAATGCTTCTACACTGCTGGTGGGAATGCAAACTAGTGCAACCTCTTTGGAAGACAGTGTCGCGATTTCTGAAAGAACTAGAAATTGACCTTCCATATGACCCAGTAATTCCAGTATTGGAAATATACCCGGAGGAACTCAAATCATTCTACAGAAAAGATACCTGCACAGACAAATGGAGTCCTGGTAAGAGTAAATTAATTACACAAGAGTACACAATTAGAAAAACCAAATGACTCTAGAGTCCAGGTCTCATAACTCCACCTTTCTTGTTTCTTTGCGTATCAGCCTCTCTGATTTTATCTTTAAATATAAAAACTACATGTGTTAGGATATGGCAACTGCTTTATTTTGTGAAATATTCTACGTCTGTATGTATAATAATAACTAGGAAATGTTGGAAGACAGCCATTCCCCAAATGCTGTGTGAAGTACCAATTTTAATCCTGAAGAAATGAAAATTTCCCACTTAGTCTTTGATTTTAGCACTTGCTTCTTGCCAGGCACCAGATAAAGGAGGCCTAATAAGCATACATGGTCCTAGGGACTCTAGAACTGTCATCAGAGACTGAACTATGGACTGCTTTTTAAAGTTGTATAAGAAAGGCGTGAGTTGACACAGTCTTCGCTAATAGTCACGTATGGCCAAGGTATGGATACAGTCAACAGAAATGAAACAGTTAAACTAATCAGCCCATATGGACTAAATCCACTAAAGACTTCATATCTTAGAACGAAGGTAACCAACCCACAACAAAAAATAGTAATAGGTTTTGCTGATATTATTAGCATTAGGTCCCTAATATTTTGGGGGATGTCACTGATAGAAGAAAAAAGAAGCTAGTATTGTCTGCATACTTACTATGTTTTATGCTCTGCTTCTGAAGTCCACAACGATCTTAGGAGGTAGAAAGGAAAGTGATGGTTATGTTAATATGAAGTATAAAGTGGTGCCCAAGGTCTCTTATCCATTTGAACCCAGGTCTTTTGATTCCCAGATCAAAGTTGTTTTCAGCTTTACCTCTAAAGATGAACATCTCCTCTCCCAATGCTTTTTATTTAGAAATGTGAAGGGCTTTGTAAACATAAATTCATGATCAATGATGAAATAGCAACGCGTTAGATAGAGTACTATAACTTTTATTTTACAGAGATATTCAAGTACAAAGAGATGAAGAGAGGCTTGTTTCCAATCAGCCAAAGATTGGCCAATTTTGTATCATTAATTAATGTAGTTATCAACTTGGTAATTTTTTTTTCCATGGAGACAGTGGATTTTCACCGGGTGGCGGGATGCCCGCGACCACCCGGTGCGCACGTGCCTACCCCGGGCGTCAGAGGGAGAACTGCGCGTGCGCGGGCCGGGACCCTCACCGGCTGGCTCCGCTAGCACGAGCGCACATCCGCTGGACTCAGGCCGGTTCTGTGACCCCGCGGTCGAAAACGGCCATGTAGGCCCCCAAGAAGACGTCGCCGAGGATCCAGAGGGGCCCTGCAGGAGGAGGCATGTCCAAGGCCTGGAAGCCGGACAAGCAGAGGCAGACGCCACCCTGAGAAATCTGGATGACGTAATCCTGGGCCATGAGGTTAAACCAGATCCCCCAAGGAGGAAGGAGACCGGAGGCAGCTTTGGGATTTCCGAACACCGGATGAGGTACTCCCCCACCAGCAGGGAGAGTCCCCCAATGGCGGCATTCAGGGCCGGAATCTCCTCAGTGGGTCCTGCGATGAAGGATGTGCCTGTATCCAGGATGGCAGCACAGCCCCAGGCACAGAGAGTCAGCCTTGTGCCTACCTACATGCACTCCATGTGGATCTGCCAGTGGTAAATTTTTTTTTAGTGACCTACTATGATCCAGGTATCTGGAAGATGTTGGCAATTCAGAAATGAGCAAAAGAGATGCAAATCCTGCCCTTATATAACAAATGTTATGGGAAGAATCAGACAATAAAGCAGCAAGGGGGTAAAGAGATTGTCTATGAATGTGTTGAAATTTTAATTAGAATCATAAGACAAGTCTTGCTGGAAAGATAATGTTTGAGTAAAAACCTGAATGAAGTGAGGAAGACTGCCATATTAGTATCTAAGGATAGCATTCCAGGCTGCAGGGAAGAGCAATGCAAATGCGCTGAGGTGCAGCAAGGATTCCAGTGTGGTGAGGACAGAGTGAGTGAGAGGGTGAAGAGTAGAAGACAGGGTCGGAAAGGTAGCAGTCGTTGGACCTCTCCATTGGGGATGGAGAGAACATATGTAAGTCTTGAGACCTTATATGCTATTACTTTGACACTGCCTCTTATTCAGCAAGAAGGAAAGTCATCAGGATGCTTTGAGTAGAGAAGTGACCATACTGTGACTTAGATTTCACATGACATGATGACTCTGGTGACTGTGCTAAAAATAGATTAAAAGGAACAAATGTGTAAGAATGAGAGCCTTCATGAGGCTAAATCACTAATTCAAGTGAGAGATGTTATGGCTTGGACCATGCTACTAGCAGTGTAGGTAGTAAGAGTGGTTTTATTCTTTTTTTTTTTAATATATATATTTTTATTTTAAAGTTGTGGAGTACAGTTAAGGGTTCGGTATACAAATATTCATTGTGCAGGTACCCTTGTTGATGAGGTGTGCCCTCCTTTCCCCAGACAGATATTGACTGCCATTAATCTCACCTCCCTTTCCCTCCCTGTCCCCGCACCCATAGTTTCCTGTCACTGTCAATCCTTTTCTTATAGTATTAAGGTAGTTGTTCAAGGTCCACTTATGAGTGAGAACATGTGTTGCTCAGATCTTTGTTTCTGTGAGAGATCACTCAGTATTATAAACTCTAATTCCATCCAGGTTGCTGTGAAATTCATGATTTTATTCTTTTTTATGGCTGCGTAATATTCCATTGTGTATATGTACCACATTTTTTTAATCCAGTCCTCTTTTGATGGACAGCATGGTTGGTTCCATGATCTTGCTATTGTGAACAATGCTGTGATACCACAGTATTTTTCTTTGAG
>CAUYQG010062340.1:0-13107 GCA_963574415.1 Tarsius wallacei | reverse complement strand
CAGCGGCCTCTCCCAGCCACCACAGCCTCGACCTGCTGGGGTCCGGCGATCCTTCCGCCTCAGCCTTCCAAGTAGCTGGAACTACAGGCGCGTGCTACCACGCCCGGCTAATTTTTTTATTTATTGTAGAGATGAGGTCTCACTTGCCCAGGTGGGTCTCGAACCCGCGGGCTCAGGCAATCCACTCACCTCAGCCTCCCAAGGCACAGGATTACAGGCTGAGCCACCGAGCCTGGCTAGGAGCGCTTTTGAAGTTGTGAGATTGGTGTCCTTTTAGGAGTCCTGAGAGAGCTGACTCGCTCTGTTCTCCTCTGCAGGAAGGCAGCCACCTGCAATCTGGAAGGGGTCTTCACCAGAATTTGACTAATCTCAGACTCCCAGGCTCCACAACTGGAAAAGTAAATGTCTGTTGGTCAGGCACCCAGCATACAGCATTGATTACGGTGGCCCAAACAAACTGAGACATTTTGCATTTACTTCGATCTGATTTTATAATTACCTTTACCTGGTACCTCTATTTTTCATATTCAACTTGTTCCCAGCTCTTGATAGTTTTTTGGAAATATTGTAAGCAAAGTAACTTTTTTTCTATCTTCATTTCCAGGTTTTCATTGCTAGTATAAAGAAAAACTGTTAAATTCTGTATTTTATCTGCCAATGTTCTCATTTTTCTTTTTCATTAAAGAAGCTTTTAAAATAGAAACTGTTGGCTTTTCTAGGTATAAAATTACAGTTTCAGTAAAAACAAATACAGTTTAACCTTCTGCAGATTCGGTTACCTGCCGTCAACTGTGGTTCGAAAATACGAACTGGAAAATCCCATAAATAAATGATGCATATGTTTGAAATTCACTTTCAGCAGTAGCCTAACATGACTTCACGTTGCCTGTGTCATTCATCTCGTTTCCTGTCATCACGTAGACGTTCTATCGTCTCTCGACATCACAAGAAGGGCAGGCAGAGAACAATAAGATAGTTTGAGAGACCACATTCACGTAACTCCTATTACAGTATATTGTTATAATTGCTCCATTTATTATTGTTGTTCATCTCTTACTGTGTCTACTTATAAATTTAACTTTATTATTGGTATGTACGTATAGGAAGACGCATGACGTATATAGGGTTCAATACTATTTACCATTTCAGGTATCCTATGGGAGTCTTGAAATATACCCCCCACAGCTAAGGGGGAAACCACCATACTATTACTGAATCTTTTCTAAAGTTCTTATGAATTATTTTATTGTATTACATTACTGGGTTTACTAGAATGTGCATCATGTTGGGTTATAATACAGATAACAAGAGTCCTATGATACTTACGATTTTAACTGAAATGAGTTTATGTTTCACTATTTAGAATATTTTCTGCTGGTGTTTGATAAGTAAATTTTTCAAATCATCATTAAGTATTTACCACTTACTCTTAATTTACTCATTCTTCTTATTAAGAATGACTATTACTGTCTTAAGGATCTATTGATATAATCATATTTCGTCTTTAATTTGTTTATGTTATGAATTATTTTGATAAATTTTGTATTATTTTTGCACCATCCTTACAATGCATGAGAATTAACCATAGCATATTCATCTTTGGAAAAGATATTGAATTGTATTTACTATTCTTTAAAAATAATTGTTCTATCTGTAGTCATCCATAAATACTGGTTGAGACCTTTAAAGCATTGGTGGACGTTTTAAAAATAATTATCTTTATCAGAATTTGGTATTAAACTTACACTAGCTTCATAATTTTGATCACGAGGTAGAGGGGCTTTCCATCTTTGTATGTGGTTTGGAATTGATAGTTTAAATAACAGTGAAATCTCATTGACTTTAAAGATTAAATGAACTCAGTCCTGAAACCATCTGGACATGAAATCTTTCAAACACCTCTTCAAGCCTTCTGTAGTAATTAGTCACCATATCTTTACTATTTTATCTTGGGTCAATTATAACAATTTATATTTAATAAGACTCAATGTTTTCTTTAGATTTTCAAATTTGTTATTTAGAGGTTGTATAATCTTTTAATATAGTATATATTATGTTGCATACTTTGTATTTTATATATTGATTATATAAGATACAATATGTTTTTCTATTAATATTATTATATATTATATGTTATTTTATTTATCATAGTTTTTAAACATTTCTTTTGTATCTATGGTAATAATCATATCTCCTATTCTTAACCATGCATGTTTTGCACCCTTTTTTCTTTCAATCTTTTTTTTATTATAATAAAATCCACAAAGGGTTTGTCTAGCAAATTGGTATTTTCATAAAACTAGATCTTGGACTTATTTATCCTTTCTTTTATTTTTATTGTTTTAAAATTATTAACATTTTTCACTTTTATCTTTCCTAATTGCCTTTGTCTTTTTTTTTTTTTTTCCTTTTGGTCTATTTTGTTGTTGTTTATATAATTTCCTATGACATGGACTGTTTCATTACTTTTAAACTTTCTCTTTTAATAAGCAAATTTAAGTTTCTAAACTCTCCTTTGAGTACAACGTATGCTAGGTTTCAGTTCTGATTACCTCTTTGTTCCAAAGTTTATCTAAGGATGTACTTTATAATTTCTAAGTGTTAACTTTATCACTCTGTTATGTATTCTAACTCTGTCAGATGATGATAAGAAACATGTACTTCACAATCTCTCCTTTCTTTGTTCCATCAGCCTAGAAAATAATTTTTATTATCTACTTGAGGGATTATAGATTCATAAATTCCATTATGTTTTTATTTTTTGTCTGTTGCTTATAACTGAATTTTGAAAGGGTTATACTAAAATCTCCCAGTAATACTACATTTTTATATAATTCTTTTATTTCTAATAAGTTTTGCCTCATACATTTGGCTGCTATTTTTTGTGTACATAGAAGTTTATGAGTTATTATATTTGTCTGGGTTGTCTGAGAAGCAGACACCAAGATAGAATTGAATATGAGAGAATTTTATTAGGGGAAATGCCTAAGAGATAAAATGGGAGGGAGCTGGGAGAGACTGGGAGAGCTATCAGACCATAATGCAAGTCTGATCCCGAATAAAGGAGAGAGGCAAGAAAGATGGCGTTAGAAGTGTTCTCAAACTCTGTGAGTCTAATTAAATATTCAGCTATGCTGTCCGGAAGTCCTTGAGCCAAAGTTGGCTGTTCAAGAGTCTTGTGCCTTCAAGGAATGGGCCTAACTTGGTACCCTGTTACTCCCCTGCCTTGTCTGGGAGCTGACTCTGGGAAACCTGGTCCGCCACAAAGGGATAATGGAGTTCAGAGGGCAACAGCTGGTGCCCACCAGCAATTATGTCCCCTGGAGTCGAAGTCAGTAAGTGTATTCTAATGACTATTACTTTCACGTACCTTCTTCTCCAAAAAGAAACATATTTAACTTGCTTTTGATTGTTTTAGCATTTCCTAAACCTGCTAGATAATGAAATCTTTTTTTTTTTCCCTATAGAACCCATGGAGCACATGCTTGAAAAGCTCTTCTAGTTGCATATCCCTAGGCATTGACCTTGGTCATTGACCTTGGTCATGTCTAAAATATATTACCAATAATATCTATGGAGACAGAGAACCTGTATATGTCAATTTGGCAGCTGATGTAGAACAAAAGAAGAAATAAATTCAATAGACTTGCAGAAGTCCCTGCCTATGTATCTATGTTTCAAATCTAAAAGGCTTTTTGAAAAGCTCTCTGTATAAATTAAAAGTAAGAGAGACTGTTTTTAGTTTTCAAACCCTGGGTACATTACTACATGGGTCATGACTTTAAAGTCTTAAAACCAAGCACTTATTTTCCTAGCTGATATTTGCTGTGTAGGCATCTACAGTTTTTGAGACACTTAATTCCTACCCCAAACCCTGAGGAGCTTTGAAAGTGTTTCTTTTAACTCCTTAGATGTCCTGCAACCTCACACACACTTGTCTCTTATTTTAATTTTGTACAGATTCAAATGACTGTGAACCCACTCAACTACCCACAGCTTAGACAGAGGGTTCCTCCGTAGCATCATGCCCTTGTTTTGCCTTCAAGTTCTCTAACTAACTCTTGGCTTTAGACTACTTAGTCTAAGAAACTAAAGCCTAAAAAATGTGCTTTGTCTAATAACCCCGGATCTTCAAATCACGTAGATGTCTTTTCCTCATCTTGTCTATTACTGTCTACTGCAAAACCTTTTTATTCATTGATGATTTACTTTTTGTCTGTGAGAATCATTCCTACTGTCAGCTGACTCATCTCAGGTGTATGCAGCATTTGTCATTTCCTCGCCACTTTCAATTTTTAAAAGTCATTCCCTCTGTTTTCCTTGTAATAAGTTCCTAGGTATGAATGCTTTCAATATTTTCTCAGTGATACTTTTCAAATAGTATGCATTTAGCAGTGTCCTTAAAACGGCTCAATAATAAACACAAATTAATTAGCCATGTGACAGCTGAGTAGGCAGACCACTGATGTCATCTATTGGTGGCACCTGTTGGTGGGACCGGAAATAATTTGTTCTGGAAGAAAGCTCTGTGTATATCTACAAAAGTTTATTGGTTGAAAACTTGTAAAGAGAGATGATTTTGTATTAATCTACATAGCTAAAGGGAATATGTAAGTGATGCCACATATGGCTTTCTGGTCCCTATGGAAGATGGATCCTTCAAATACAAACAGGGAAAGAATGGTAGTTATGACTTCAGATACCAAACCAATTCACTTTCAAGCCTCCTTCAAGCCAACTTTGTTCTGCCAGTCCTGGCTCATTGTTAGTTAGGTTTTATTTCTAACTTGATTCAGGTAGCTTTCGCCTTTATCTGAAAGGTACCAATCTTCTACTGGTCATCTGGCATTAGTGCATACAATTCCTAGCTGCATACGTGTGTATAAATTATAATCCCTAACCTCAATCAATCTTGCCCGATATCCTTACCAAAATGCTAGAATGTCATTAACTGATCATAAGCGTCACCTGGACACCTTTTTCTTCCAGGACCTGCATTTGGTTGATGGTTCTTAGTTGCCTCCATGAGTTTCTAGTAGGACTCTCTCAGGGATTTCTTAGTACTAGAAAAGTGGTTCGAATATCTTATAGAAGAAACAAAATTTATCTGTGGTCTTCCCATACATGACTCAATTAAAAAAGACCAGGGGCTTAAATGATTCTCAGCCTTGGCATCCCTGCTTTCACCACTGCTGGGATCACTTGGCTCCCCTCCGTCAGCCTTGGCCTATCTTAGTCTCTGTGACAAATCTGGACTTCAAGCAGAAGAAAAGTGAATACCTCCATTCCACAACCTCCCCACACTGTGGGGCTCAGCATTAGCATCTTGCTGAAGTTCTTTGACCTTGTGTACCTGCTCTGATGACTGACCTGTCCTATTGTCATGGCTCTGTCTGTGGCCTGTACCACTTCTGTAAGTAGCCCTGGAAAGAGACAACGTAAAGTAGTGTCAAGAGTACTAGACAGAATCAAAGGACACAATCGATCGAGTAAAAAACCTATGAAAAGGGAGAAAACATTTGTGAATCACAGATGCAATACGGGCTTGATATCCACAACACATAGCTGCAACTCAACATTAAATAAAACCAAAAAAAAACAGTTTAAGAAATGGGCAAAGTCTGAGCCCAGGGACTCATGACTGTAATCCCAGCTCTTTGGAGACGGAGGAGAGAATTGCCTGAGCCTAGGAGTTTGAGACCAGTCTGGACAATTTGATGAGACCTCATCTCTACAATAAATAAAAAATTAGCCAGGCATGGTGGTGTGTCTTTGTGGTTCCAGCTACCTGAAAGACTGAGGCAGAAGGATCGCAGGAGCCCAGCAGTTCAAGGCTGTGGTGGCAGTGAGCATGCCTCTGAATTTCAGCCTGGGCAACAGAGTGAGACTCTGATGGAAAAAAAAAAAGGCAAAGGACTTAAATAGACCTTTCTCCAAGTGGCCAATAAGTACATTTTTTAAATGTTCAGCATCACTAATCATTAGGGAGATGCAAATCAAAACCACAATGAGATGTCATCTCACACCCATTAGGGTGGCTACTATTCACAAAAAAGAAAATAATAAGTGTTGATGAAAATGTGGAGAAATTGGAAACTTTGTATACTGTTCATGAGAATGTAAAACAGTGCAGTTGCTGTGAAAAACAGTATGGCAGTTCCTCAAAAATTAAAAATAGAATCACCATATGATCCAGCAATTCTACTTCTAGCTATATACTCAAAAGAATTAAAAGTGGGGATTTAAAGGTATATTTGTATCCCATGTCCACAGCAACATTATTTACAACAGGCAAAGAGTGAAAGTAACTCAGGTGTTGGATGAATGGATAAGCAAAATGCAGTATATACAATGTAAACTTATTCAGCTACAAAACAGAAGGAACTTCTGACACAGGCTACAACATGGGTGAACCTTATGGAAAACATTGTGCTAAGTGAAATAAGCTAGTCATAAAAAGAATAATACTGTTTGATGCCACTTATATGAGATACCTAGCATGGGAGAATTTATAGAGACATAAAATTGAATGATGGTTGCCTGGGGAGGAGAAAAAAGGGAGATGTTTAATGGGGGTATAATTTCGGTTTGGCAATATGAGAAGAGTTCTGAAGATTGGTTGTACAATATCAATGTACTTAACACGACTGCAATTGTTAAAATGGTTAGAATGATAACTTTCATGTTGTATATTTTGTCAAAATAAAAGAAATGAGTACTCATATGTATCAGAAGGCCCGAATGCCCTGAATCTGATCTTATTATGCATATCACTAACCTCTTCGGAATTTCGTAGTCTCACTGTAAAATGGGAAATCTAATTATTCCCACTTGCGTCCCAGGAACAGAGAGACTTAAATGAGATAGTTCATGGAAAATTACCTTGTGAATAATAAGGCTTCTGTAAATGCAGACATCAGTAACAACTAAGTTACTCTAAGTTGTCTCTAAGAGGCCCATGAGTAGATGAATTTGAAAGAAATTTGTGGTGTTAAAAGGGCCCCAGGAATCTGAAGTAAGCATGGACATGCAATTCAAGGCAACACATTTTACTGACAACTTATCATACATTAGGCACATCCTAGGCACAGGAAACAAGAATAGTCCCTACCTTTGCTGATCGTAGTGAGATCAAAGCCTTTTTAAAAAGCCTTGTAAGATACTGGATTGAGGAGGAGACAATGGAGGCTGTGACAGAGCATAGGCGTCCTGAACAAGGTGGGCTTCTCAGGGAAAACAACATCTAACCAAAAGGCTGAAGATTGAGTAAAATTTCATCAAGCCAAGAGGAAGGAAAATGTGTTCTTGGAAGACAAAACATATATGAAGACGTGTGACAGTAAGAGAGAGACTGCTGGGTCTGAGGAGTTGGAAAAAGGCTTTGGGAGAGGAAAAGCAAAGAATCAAGAGAAACCTAGACCTGTAAGCCACATTAAGCTATTAACATTGAGCCCAAAGTACAATACAATACCATCAAAGAGGGGCAGGGATTTTTGCTTTGTTTGCACTCTACCACATATACCTAGAATAGTATGTAGGGAAAATAGGCATTGAATAAATATTCACTGAGACGATTAACAAATAAATGAACCTAAATACACTTACTAAGATTGATTTAAAAGTACTGTGTGTTCATATCCATATTCAAGATAAATATATAATGTATGCTCTTTTGAGTGTAAATAGGATAGTCAAAAAAATTGATCATATATTAAGCCATAATAAAAACATCAATAAATTCCAAGGAAAAATATCATAAGGCAATAATAAAAACAATAATAAATAATCACTGAAATAGTAAAACTAATTATAAATCAATATCAGAGAGAGCGAAAAATTTAAGTGACACAAATATTACACTAAACAGTAAACTAAATATTGAAGTAGTCAATCCATATAACAGAAGCAACAAATTTTTACAAATTAGGAATCAACTAATAAGTAATAATATAGCTATACTAACAAACTAAGCTAAATTGAAAGGAACTAAACAAAATTAAATGACTTAGTTAATAAGTAAACTAAGTTAAATACCAAAATTAAATTATGCAAACACAACTAAATAAACTACTACTCTCAAGCCCTTGAGATAAGGATAAATCATTAAAAATGTTATAATACATAAAACTAAATCACTATGAGTGATTTACTTGTCAAAATTAAAGGAACACAATCAAAGCATACCTAGAGAGACTCTTCGAGTTTTAAATCATTTATAAAAAAATAATAATAATAATACAAGCTAACGTATTCAGCCAGCCACCATGACCCACTCCTGTAATCCCAGCTACTTGGGAAGCTGAGGCAAGAGGATGGTTTGAGCTCAAAAGTTTGAGGCTGCAGTGCACACTGATTGTACCTGTGAATAGCCACTGCAACTGCACTCCAGTCTGGGCAACATAACAAGACCCCATCTCTTCAAAGATGAAATAAAAGTGAAAAGATAATAATATTACAGATAAGGGCAGAACAAGATTCTGCTTCTGCTTTAGGAAGTAGCCTAATATTATTTGAAGATAGAATGTAATACATCAAAGATGCATATTTTAAATTCTAGAGAAACTTATAAAAAAGTAAAACAAGAAATATACTTAATGAGCCAATCATGGAGTAATCATAATGAAATCATAGCATATACTCAATTAAACCAAAAGGCAGAAAAGAGTCAAAAGCAGCAAAGAAAAATGAATAAAATAGCAAACAACTTAAATATATAAAAATTTTGCAGTCTTCCAATGAAAAAGTTGGCTTTCTGATTTATTATCTGACAGTAAAACCCATCTGCCAACAGATCCTACCTATACATACATGGTTTGCTGTCAGCATTTTAATTCCTCTCTTAAATATAAAAAGGCAGACAAGGTTTATTGGACATTTGAGAAAAGTATGTCTATGAAAGACAGATAATAATAAAGAGCCAGGTGCAGTGTAATCCCAGTTACCCAGGAGGCTAAGGTGGGAGGATCACTTGAGCCCAGAATTTCAAGACCAGCCTAGGTAACACAGTGAGAGACTCCATCTAAAACAGAAAACATAGAAACTCGAGGGGAAAAAAATCTTCAAAATGTATATAATTTTTATCCTCAAAGAAAACAGAAGATATTGTCCCCTTAAAGCAAAAAGGGATGTTCTCATGTGCATAGAATAAGACGGAACTTTTGAAAAATAAAGCAGAGAGTTTTAAAAATGAATGGAAGGATTAGAAAGTAAAGTAAGGAATTCTCTCAGAAAGTAAAACTAAAAGGCAAATACATGAAAATTGGGAGAAGCAAATTAAAGGGGTTTCATCCAGGAGATCTAATATCTAACTGGTAGACATTTCAGAAAGAGAAAGCATAGAAAGTAGAGGAAAAGGAAGTGTAGCCATTATACAAGAAAAGTTCTCAAATAGAAGCAAGCATAGGGGGAGGGGAGGGAGGATGGGACTAATGGTAGTAAATATCTGTCTGGGGACGGGGAGACACCTCTTATCACCAAGGGTGTCTGAACGAAGCATATTTGTATACCTAACCCTTAACTGTACCCCACAATATGATAATAAAAAATACTGATTAAAAAAAAAAGAAAAAAGAAGGAAGCATATGAGTTTTCAGATTAAAAAGTGATTTTCCAGGCCACTAAATGGAAATAAAAAGAACCACTCATGGCACACGAGTAGAGAATTTGGGGACAACAGGGATTCTAAAATCTTCCAAAAACAACACAAAACATTAAACTCAGGTCACATATAAATGATTAAGAATCAGAATGGTGTGGATTTCTAAAAACAAAACAAAACAGACAAACAAAAAAAAACACGCAGGCAGTTTGAACACAACTGAGTAATGTCTTCAAAATTCTAAGGGAAATACTAACTCATAACTCTATACCCAGTCAACTCATTAACTCTTAGAATAGAATAAAAATATTTTCTGACACTTAAGCAATTGAAAAAGTTATCTTTATTTTTTCCTATTGTTGTTCTAGAAGCTAAAAATTAGTTCCACCAAAATGAGAGAGTGAACCAAAAGAAAAGGATGTGGGGAGACGGGTTGCCTAGGCAGAACAGAGGTAACACAGGAGAGGACAAAGGGAATTCACGGCATGATGCGTAAGGAAAGTCCCTGGAGATCAGCTGCGGGGCTGGTAGGCGCAATTAGGACAGATAGGAGCTGAGAGAGATGTCGAACAATAATAGCAGCAATAATAAATTAACAAATGAAAAGAAAGAAGAAAAAATATGATCTGATGGTTTCAATATCCGAGGAAATTTAGATTTCCCTAAGAAATCTTGAGGATGATTTAGCATCATACAGAAAAATAAACAAAACCCCAAAAAGACAAAAATTAAGTTTGCTAATTTCATTAATGATAAGACAGGAAACACAGCAATATTGCTTTGCATAATTCAGCTGTAAATAATAATTATGTACTCCGAGGAATGTAAGCCCTCAATATTGATTTGACCAAAATAACAACATGATTGAGTGCAAAAACAGTGGGGTGTGTGGGGATATGTATATGTGCCTGGGGGGCATCGGGGGGAACCAAATCCCATCTTTTATGATAGAAAGTTAAAAGAGAATATCTAAATTTTAAAAATATATAAATCTATGTTTTAAAGAATGTGCTATGGTCTGAGTGTTTATGTCTTCCCAAAATGTATATGTTGAAATCCTAACCCCCAAGGATTCGGTTTTAGGAGGTGGAATCCTTGGGAGGTGATTCGTTCATGAGGGTGGGGCCTTCACAAACGGACTAGTGCCCTTATAAAGGAGACCGCAGAGAGCTAGCTCTTTTTCCGTGTGGGTTTAGAGTGAGGAGATGGCTGTCGATGAGGAAGTCTTTCCTCACCAGATTCATAATCTGTTGGAGACTTATCTTGGATATTCAGCCTTCAGAACTGAGAACAATAAATTTCTGTTATTTAGAAGCCACCCATTCTCTGGTATTTTTTATAGCAGCCTGAACACACGAAGACAGTATGCTCTTTTGAAATAATACGGTAGATGAAAGAGTTAAAAGTGATGCCATCTGCGGTGTGGGAATGTGGAAAGAGATAGGTGTGGTGAGGGAATTGCTCTTTTATTATAAGAGCTATAATAAAACAATGTTTTACTTGTTAAACTGTTTCTGTATGACTGTAATACTGTTTCTGTATTACTCGATAAAAATTCAAATGTAATTACAATGAGATGGAATTGTGGATGACTGATAATGAATCCAAGATCTATCCAAAATGATTCCAATTTCTAGAATGAAGAGAAGGAGGCAGGCGTTAGCAGGCAAGTACTAATGGCATATTCTGGGAGAGTTAGGAAGAAGATTTTATAGAGAATTGCTGGAAAATGCTGTGGAGTTTCACACCCACACAGGCTGCAACCAGGCGTTACCTATATCCTGTTTTCCAATGAAATATTGGCAGGGGAAACGTTGATTTATCACTCTTTTATAAGGAGAAGAATTGGCAAGGCCATGAATTAAAGAGTACACAGAATATAGGTCTTGAAACTGGAAAACGTCCACCTGGAGTTGAAGAGAATTGCGGCTAAATGGGTTAGCTATTCATTCAATAAAGACATACTGAGCATCTAAGTGTAAAACACTGAGCTAGACTTCGGGTGGAGAGGATCTTATAAAGATGAATAGGCTGGATCTTCACGAAACTTACAATGTACCGGAGACCGTATGAACACATGGAGATTAAATAAGAAGAAGTCACAGGCAGTATATCAAGCCATTTAAGCAAGATCTCATGAGCAGTTTAGCTTGACCTGACACTCTCAGATGTTTTGAACGAGGGGATCTATGTACATACCACTTTTAGATTCCTAATTAAGTAGGTCCCGAGAGGGAAAAAAAATATGAAAGAACGAAGAGACATCCCGTGAAGCCAAACTGATCTTTTCCAGAACTGTGTTTGCATTGAAGGAAAAAGAGAGACAGCCAAAATCTAAAAAAGCAAGAGGAAGAGAGAACCACACAGGGAGAGAGGGAGAGAGAGAAAAGTGAGTTAGGAAGACTGGAATAAGAACACAAGGTTGCTAAACCAATGGTTACCACCCACAGTCCCAGTTTTAGGAAATAAGGGAATGCCTTGTGCATGTTGATATTTATTTCCACAAAGCATTGCAATGTAATGTGATGTAAATTATCTCTCACCTCAGCGAATTGCTAGCTACATGGGGTGGCTTATATCAGGAACGCTCAAGTACTAACTTTTTGCTTAAAATAAACGGGCTGTAAGCTGGTGCTTGCTTGCCATTTTGATGTAACTTCTGTGTTTTTGTTGCAAAATACATGTTCACCTAAATTTTAATTAGCATTTGAGTTGTGTTTGACAAAAACTCTTTGCCTTTCGCAAAAGTAAAAATACTACTTAAGTGCGGCTTTCAGCAAAGCAGACGATACTATTAAAATGGGAAAAGTTGAAGTTAAAAAAAAAGCTTGATAAATGGTAGAAACAAGACAACAGGTTTTAAAAAGGAAGAAAGTGTAAGCACATAATGTGGGGGGGGGGGTACAGAAGTAGGGTCGGGACACCCTGAGAACTTGGAAGAATGTTTGTCCAAGAGATGTTCTGGTTTTGGGGTGAAATTGCAACACTAACTGACAGCTCAAAGAAGGATAACAGAACAAGACTCTAGGAATGTGAGATTTGAGGGAAACACTAGGATATTGCAAACATAGATGCATGATTAGATAAAGAAATGTGACAATGATTCCTTAGTTAAGGAATTTATTAAACAACACTAATAAAAGCACTATATATGGGATCTTCAAAAAAGAAATGAAGAGAGCTTCAAAAAGTCTGAATATCATTGTATCTAATGTCTTAAAGATAACTAAAATGATTGAGCTATAGAAAGGCTAAGCCATGGTGACCATCAATTTATCTAAAAGGGACAATTCAGAAGTGGATTAAGAAAAACAATGAGCTGGGCTTGGTGGCTCAGCCTGTCATCCCATGCCTTGGGAGGTTGAGGTGAGTGGATTGCCTGAGCCCGCGGGTTTGAGACCCGCCTGGGCAAGCGAGACCTCATCTCTACAATAAATCAAAAATTAGCTGGGCGTGGTAGCGCGCGCCTGTAGTTCCAGCTACTTGGAAGGCTGAGGCGGAAGGATCGC
>CAUYQG010062328.1:0-18009 GCA_963574415.1 Tarsius wallacei | reverse complement strand
GGCTAATTTTTTGATTTATTGTAGAGATGAGGTCTCGCTTGCCCAGGCGGGTCTCGAACCCGCGGGCTCAGGCAATCCACTCACCTCAGCCTCCCAAAGGCGCGGGATTACAGGCTGAGCCACCGAGCCCGGCTACTGTTTCTTTTTAAATAGCTTATAGCTTGTTTAAAATAGTAAATTGTGATTTTGATCTGTTTTGCAAGCATATCTTTCTGGCATACTTTCATCATCTGTGGGATGTTATGCTTCTTTTTTTTCTTACAATAACTTTGTATGAGATTTGACCTTGATAAACTTTGGTTTTCCACTTCAATGCTAAATTAATTTTATACTGTTTGTTGAAGTGTCTGCAAGTGTAGTGGCTGGCTTTCTGATATTCCCTGGTTATCTCCTCTTTCCTACTATGGTCTGGAGCTTTATCTTTTTTGTCTCTGTTGTTCTTCTGCTGAATTTTGATTCTTTTATCATCAATTTGGAAGCCCTGGCGAATCATGTGGAGAGTCCATAGGAGTTAGATTACTTCAGTCCCTTTAGTGGTCCTTTCAACTTTTCATCTATGGAAGTCATTTGCTTTCCTTTGTTTCTAGAGAGCTCACTAACCACTCTAACTCAGACTTTAATCTAGTCATGTTTCAGGCCTACAGTGTTATCCTAGGAATCTTCTTCACTACTCTTCTAGGATGGATCCAATGTCTTTCTCATAGATTATTTGCCCTTATTATTGTTAATTATATCTGCAGGGAATGGCCTAAGAATGGGATTTAGGAAGGTAAATTTTCTGAGTTTTTACATGTGTTTTCAGTCTTTATTATGCTATGATATTTTACTAATAGAGTCAGTAAAATAAAATTCTTGTTTTCCATAGAACTTTGTATGTATGACTTCATTGTATTCTAGTTTCCAGTGTTGTTGATGAGAGGTCTGCTGGCACTCTGATTCTTATTGCTTTCTAGGTGACCAATTTTGTATCTATGGAAGCTTTAGGATTTTCTCTTTATCCTTGCTGTTCTGATTTCTCAGCAATATGTGTGTGAGAGGGAATTATTTTTCATTCATTTGTGAGCACTTAATGGGTCCTGTTAAATCTGAAGATTTATGTTTTACCACTCTGGAAAATTATCCTTTATTTTATTTGGAAGCAATTTTATTTTTTTCATTTTCTCTATTCTCTTATTTTGTAATACTATTTAGTCAGTTGTTGAACCTCCTGGTGTGAGTTTTTAAAAGCCAACTTTGTTGAAATATTGTTCAATTTTAAAAGATATGTATTTTAAGTATACATTTCAATTAGGTTTAATAAGTGTATATGCTCATATAACTACTACCCACACAATCAAACTGTAGCATAATTTTATGATCACAATTTTTTGCATGCCTACTTACAGTTATTTCCCCCACCTCCATCTCCATTCAACAACTGACCTGTTTTCTGTCACTATAGATTACTTCAACCTGAGACCATCACATCAATGGGATGATACAATGTGTACTTTTTTGTATCTGTCTACTTTTGCTTAGCCTAATATGTTTTGTTTTGTTTTGTTTTGAGAGACATCCATGTTGTTGCATGTATCAATAGCTCATTGCCACTGCTATTCTATGGTACGGATATGCCACAAGTTATTTATCTGGATTGACTTTTTTTTTAAATCTCAGAGTTTATCAGCTGAGGATGTGCACTGGAGCCCATGACTTTTGCCCTCTGGCACCACACTTTTGATTGTATTATGTTACTTGGCAAAAGGGACTCTGAAGATGTTAGCAGTATTTTTATTCAACTGACCTTAAGATAAAAGGAAGATTCAAGATTATCTGGTGAGTCTAATAGAATCACATGAACCTATAAAAGCAGAAAAAAGAATCAGAGAAATGTGACAGAAGGGGAAGTCAAAGAGATTTCAAGTATGAGCAGAGTTCACTGTGCCTTTTCTGGCTTTGGAGATGGTGGAACACATGACCAAAGGATGTGATCAATCTCTAAAAGTTTAAAATGATCCCAGGTTTATTGCTAATAAGAAAATGAGGATTTCAGTACAGCAATCTCAAGGGACTGAATTCTGCAAATAATCTGAAATAGACTGAAAGTGGATTATCTCTAGAGCTTCCCAATTATTGCCCAATTGACCAGCAACTTGACTTCAACCTTGTGAGACAAGGGCCCAGTTGGGTCCTCCTGGACTTCTGACCTGAAGAACTATAAGATAATACTTGGGTGTTGTTTTAAGCCACTAAGTTTGTGAGAATGCTATGGTAACAATAGAAGACGAATATATCATATAGAACCAAACTGGCTGGATTAAAATTCTAGATCCATCACTTCGGAGCTAAGTGACCTCAGGCCTAAGGTCTCTCCATGTCTCAGTTTTCTCATCTATAAAACTAGATACTAGGAATATGTACTTATTAAAGTTGCTAAGAGGATTATGTCAGCTTTATGTACGTGAAACACTTGGAGAAGTGCCTGGCACAGAGCAAACCCAATATTAAATGTTGGCCAATGTTATTATCATTTTTGTTTTTTTATTAAACTTTCTGAGAAATTTTTATCAACTTTATCTTCTAATCTTTTCATTAAATACACTATTTTGACAATCATTTTATTTTTTAGATTGCTTTTTTATTGTCTGTTCATTTCTTTTTATACTACCCTGTAAGTCTTTTGTTACTTGAATTATCCACTTGATGGTTATTTTTAAAATTTTTAATCTGTACGTTTAGTTTTTCTTATTCATATTTCATGCTTTTCTCAACAGTCAATGATAATTGGTTTTTCATTCATAGTAAACAAAAATAAGCAATGGAAAAACTGACTGGAAACTTCAGGCATATGGGATGTGGGGCTTATAACTAGGCTGGCTTTGCTTTCGGTAAGGAAGCAAAAATCTGCCACTAGACAGGGGACCCTAGGCATCTCACTGTCCAGACCATTTCTATGGTGCCTGCAGACAGAACAGTTCCCTCCTAAGCTGCAGCTGCCTCTGAACAAATTCAAAGCTGTATTTTCTTATAACAGCTACCATTTTGCTATCTTTTATCTATCATCATCCAGTAATTTGTTGCTATTTCTTCTCCAGTAATGGTAACTTTGCTAGTCTTCTTGTTTTGGGACATTTATGTCTATTTAATATTTTACTCTCATTTTTGTGGGCTTTCCAGATGCCCAGTTTACCATGTTGAACCAGAAGCCTCCTGTCTGCCTACCTACTCTCAACTTCACGCTCTTATTCTTATAAATTTGTTTCAACATCCCTACCCACTTCCTTTTCTCAGAAGAACTGATTTTTTTTATTTGTTTGGGGGTAATCTTCTACCTCTATGCCTTTATTCTCTTGGCCATAAGAAAATTAGTACTTGACAACTCTTTTCTTTCTCACATCCTCTCAGAAAACAAAATAAGCTGTATAAGAGAAAGGCAAATTCACTAGATGACACAAACTTCTTAACAGATCAACTCAAGCATGCTAGAGGAACCTGCTCTCCTTTGAGAGGTTGTCCTTGTCTCTTGCCTGTGATTTCAAGTCTTTCCACCTGCCATGTTGAGTGACAGAAGCAAGAATAGAGAGTCACTTAGGATTTATCAGAGGTAAAATACAGAAAGAAATTGATTGTGTCTGTGAATGATGTGTTCATATATTTCTGGGTGCAGTCAAGCGCAAAGCTTACTGCCACACTTCCAAGTCTGTGATTATAAAATTATAAAAAATTAGGATTTTTTCTTCTGCTCCAATTTTGGTCTTCCATCTTAGATATGCCATTTTCTCAGACAGTTGCACTTTCTGTCTCTCCTTATTCATACCTCTCTCTCACTCAACATTTGTAAATTCTTTGAAGAAATCCCGAGAAGAATAGAAGATAACAAGATGTAAGAAAAGAGTCGGTTTCAGGAGAAAGTGGAGGATCTACAGCATCAAACCATTCAGAGATTGAGTAGGATGGAACTGAGATACAATAGCATTGAATTAATGACATGAGATTATTGAAAATCTCAGTGAGAATTGCCTCTAGAATTTTTTTAAAATCATAAATCCATAATAAGGAGGGTGAGGAGTAAACAGCATGTGGAGAGGTTGAGGAGAGGCATCTAGGTGAAAAAAGAAGGAAATGGGAGGAGGCAGTGCTTTAAAAAGATTACCTCCAAAATGGGGACCATTGGAGCATATTTGTGGGCAGAGGATAAAAAGTCAGTAGAGAGAGGGCCAAACTGTATGTGGAAGAATATTCTAGAAACTGAGTAGGAGAAAATTCATTTCTTTCTGCCCTTAAATTTGGTGGTTCCCCTACATTTCTGTCTTTACTCTTCTTTTTTGTTCCTACACAGTCTCTGTCAAGTGTTTCAGTCATCCTCATAGTTTTGTCATCTTTCCATTAACAAATTCTCCATCTCCAGTGCCAGGTCATACCTTCCTCATAAGCTTCAGTTCAACACTTTGGATTACTCATTTAGTATGGATGTCTGGCCAGCTCTCAAAGTCAGCGAGTCTCAAAGTACACTTCCCTGTGTCTCCAAGTCTGTCCTTTCTCTTGATTTCTATTTCTGTGAAATATTTATTGTCCAGGTGCCACTGAACGAAATCCTGACATTGTTTTTGCTTCATTTTTTTCCTGATTCTTCTTATTCAGTCTTACACTAGATCCTGTTAAACTTTCCCTTCACAGTGACTCCCCAAAACACCCCATTATTTTACCATTATCTTCATTGCCACTGCCCTCTAACAGTCTCTCATAATAACTCACATGGAACCTTGGTGCCTCTGCTTCTAGTACCTTTTTTTTTCACTCTCCCCTCCACACAACTATCAATGGCTTCTTTTCTAAATGCCGGTTTCAACATACCTCTGTCCTATTTAAAATCAATCAACCAACCAACGATTTCAGTGGTGCTCAGTACATTTAATAAAGTAAAATTCAATTACTCATCCTGGCAGTCAAAGTCCTTCACAATCTTGCCACTAGTTTTCCTTCAAAACTTTGTAGCTATGTTCATCTCCAAAGGAATTCCTTCATTCACTTGAAGTGACCAAATGCATCATTTGTCAGCTCTCTACTCATGCTGTTTATCTAAACTGCAAAGTAGGAACTCTTTTACTCATTATTAACATTTACTGATTTTTTTCACCAATTCATCCCTAATATAATTCCTACTTGCCCCATCCACCCTTCTTCCCAGGAGTAATGCCAAGAAAACAATACTGAATTCAATAAGCTTTTTCTATTAATTTTAACCAAAATTATTGCAATGGATTGAATATTTGTGTCCCCCCCAATTTCATGTTGAGCCCTCATCTCAGTTTAATGATATTTGAAGATGGGCCTTTAGGAAATAAGTAGGTAATGAGGGTGGGATGGAGCCTTCATTCATGGTATTAGTGCCCCAGTATCTTTCCGCCATCTTTCCTGGAAAAGACACCACCCTAGAATCCAACCATTTTGGCCTCAGACTTCCAGCTTCTGGAACTGTGAGCAATACGTTTCTGTCATTTATAAGTCACCCAGTTTATGGTACATTGTTATAACAGCCTGAACTGACTAAAACAACAATTTACCTCATTTTATAGAATCCCATAGTGCCAATACTGAAAATTACCTAAAAAATTATCCAGCACAACCTCCTCACTGCTCAGAAAATGGGATCAATTGAGGAAAAGTGTCCTGCAATGATGATACAGTGAGTTGATGACTCAGAGGTAAGTCTAAAATCCAAATCTCCAGCATCTTAAGCTGCTAATGCATTGACCACCACCTCAGCTGACAGCCTTGTTACTTGTTCTATGATTCTTATATGTTACTGCCTTAGAGTATAAAAATGCAGTTGAGTTCCACATCCTCGATCTTTATTGAATTTTAGGAAAACAAGCAATATTTATCTTACTGCTTTGAATACTCCACAGCACATTATCAATTGTTTTGGATATTATAGGATCAAGAAAATATGTATTGCTTGAACAAGAAATGATATATCATGATTTGACACAAGCCATTAATTTCCACTGTCTTATTAGCATATCATATCAATTAACATTAGTAGTGGCCTTGAGTCCCTGAGCAGTCACAATGACAAAACACAATATTCCAATAGAGGTAGGTACAGTTGAGGCTCTAAAGCATATTTCATGAAATTTTTGAATAGCAGTACTGGAATTCCCCTTGAAGTTCATCTCCCCTCTTTTTTCTCATTTTTACTCATGGGAAAGATAAGATTTTATCAAATATGCATAATATATGAGTGCCATGGTCACTACTAGAAATTAAGTCTCCAAATTCCTGAATCAAAGTTTTTCATAACCCAGGAGAGCACGTTACATACTATGATGATTATACATTTAAGCACATGGGGTTCAGAGTCTGGTTGACCTGGCTCTGCCACTTGAGCAAGTTAATTTACCTCAGTTGAGTGATTCTCAATTTTTTCATTTGCAATAATAAGCCTGTTTGGGGAACTCTGGGTCCAATCAAGAAAATAGCATTCTCTATAAGCTGTGGTGCGGTCTGTTTCATGCCTTCAGAGTGTGTCCTGAATTGCATGGAGAAGATCCAACTAACAGCTTTATTCCAAGGCCACGAAGGCTCCTAAAAGCACAAAGAGGAAGTCATGGCCCATAATGTGTCATACACATTCTCAGACATTAAGGAGTAGGTATTGAAGTAATAAAACAGTATCCTCGGGTGCTCACTCCTCCATGACATGCCCATTATGCAATTGTAAATAATGGCAACTGAAAGTCACTGAGTGGAAGATGCCATCTTGTTCCCAAGGTACTTAATTGGAGCTGATAAGTGCTAGAATAGAGTAGAGGAACTCTAAGGCCTTAACAAGGATTGCCAACCAAACTAAGAACCAGGAAAAAATGGAGAAATCTTCCAAAATAAAATAATTAGCACCAACCCTTTGAGGAGCCGTGGCTACAGGGACAGAGCTGCTGGGGAGATGCTGTCTCGTTCAAGTAGAGTTCAGGCAGATTAGGTCTTGGTACTTAGACATCAGAGACACTTTAAAAAATCATGAAAGGTTCAAATGCTGGAAAGCATGGGAGGCAAGAAGAAATATATATCATTATTTAATCCAATTCTGATCTACTAAGTGTCAAGTCAAGTCTTGGGCTCAGTCCCCAAAAAAGTGATAAAGGAAAGCTATCATGTATTGAGCACCTACTATATGTAACAAATTACCACAAATTAGTGACTTTTAAATATTGCCCACTTATTATTGCACAATTCTGTGGATCAGGAGTCTGGAGATGGTTTAACTGAGTCCTTTGTTCAGGGTCTTACAGGCTACAATTGGGGTATCCTGCAGTCTCATTTGAGGTTTGGGTCCTCTTCCAAGTTTATGTGGTTGTTGGAAGAATTCATTTTTTTGTAGCTTGCGTCTTCAAGATCAGCAGGGGAGATAGTTCTTCTGTTTCTTATTTCTATACTCTCTTTTCAATAGTTCACCAGATTAGATAAAACCCATCCAGAATAATCTATTTTGATTAACTTAAAGTCAAACTAATTAGGAACTTTATATGTGCAATGCATCTTCAACTTTGCCAAATAACATAAGATAATCAGAAGTGTGATATCCATTATATTTACAGATTCTGCCTACACTCAAGGGAAAGGATTATACAGTAAGAGGTGGAAATATTGGAGGCCATTTTAGAATTTTGTCAGCCACAGTCTTTCCTCTGACCTCCAATGACTCACATCCCTTCTATGTGCAAAATTAATTTCACACTGTTCCCAATAGTCTCATCCCATCTTAGCATCAGCTCAAAGTCTCATCATCAAAATCTAAATTTTGTCATCTCATCAGTTCAAAATCCAAAATCTCATCTAATTCTCATCAGTTAAAAGATCAAAGTTTCATCGCCTAAATTATCTATTTTACGTACAGATGAGGCTTCCTCTTCATTTGTTGATCTTGTCACATGCATTATTATATTTAATTCTCAAGGCAATCCTGTGAATAGATTTTCATCATCTCTGTTTATATAAGGAAACTGAGGCATTGAGAAGTTAACTAATGTACCTATGGTTATTTAGAGATTAAGCTTCATAGTTAAATCTTGAACCCAGGTATTTGGAAGTTTGCTTCACAGAAGCATTTTACCTCTTGGCAAGTAGAGAATCTTATGTAATCATTCACATTCCTAGTAGCCAAGCTTTGGAAGTTATTAAGATTCTCACACTGGAGAGCTAAATGTCAGACAACATCACTAACATCATAGAATTAATTAAATTTTCTGAGACTATTCCAGTGGCAGAAGTGACAATTGGATTAGGGCAAAAGTGTGAATTAATGAGAGGAATGCAACACATTTTATTAACTCCAATTGCATGATACAAGAAGACAAAGGGAGATAATATATGGGTGCTAGCTCTAGTCCTGTCATGACTTCACATATGTCTTTGGGCACATAGCTCTTTTCCTTTTTGAACCTTAGCTTCTTCCTTCATAAAATGAAGAAGATATGTTTGAATGTTAGTTGACCTCTAGGTCATTTTTAAAAGCCTATAATTCTAACAAGAACAACCAACAATGCAGACAAATGTCATGATTTGACATTTGATAGAAAAAAGAGACCCGGCTATTTGAATTCTATGACATTGTTTGTTCTTAAACAGAAAATGCTTAAGCATATGGACAACTATAACATTGAACTCAGAATATGTGATGGAGCCTTACAAAACATTGCAAGGAAAAAGTCTATGACCTTTGAGGAACAAAGGAGATATTTAAGCCATTGATGATCATTATTCAGGCCACTATATTTCCAAACAGCAGGAGCCTGAGGAGTGGTGAGCAAAGTGAATGAAGCCCCATGAGAAGTGGATGTATCCCGGAGTGACCTAGTTGGAAGGACCAGAAGCTCTGGATGCCTGGGTAGATGAGGAGTTTTGTGAATGGGAATGCAAGGAAAACTGGGGAGGTGGTGGGGGGGAGGTGGGCGGGGAGTTTATTCTTCTCATCACTCTACTTATCAAAAATAACCATTCACATTTTGCAATTTCTTTCCCTCCACTCACAAAGCCCTATAGCCAGATTTCACGCATTCTACAAATACTGATTATATAACTACTATGATCCAGGCACTATGGGGATATAGAATAATGGATAAGATATAGTCTAGAGTCATCCCATTCAAACTTTATTCATGACATTTAACCTTTGATTTTTCATAATGTATCTAAGACAACTAAATAAATATTTATCCTTCAAGGTTCAAATCCATGGTTGCCTCTTCCATGAAACTTTCTCTGATTAGGGGGTGCTTGCCGTCTTTCCCTTTTCCTCTCTTCCTCTTCTTTTCTCTTTTCAGTTCTTTCTTTGACCTCCTCATACATTAGTCCATTAGTCTTTATTATCCATGGGGAATAAGTTCTAAGAACCCCAGTGAATGCCTGAAACAGTGGGTAGTTCTGAACTCTATATATGTACTGCCATATACTACCAGAATTAGTCTGTCTTTCCATGTTTTATGCCCTGGTTCCTCCTTTGTACACTTATGAATGAAAGTTCTGTTTGTCATCTTCTTCTGGAAGAGTCCTCTTTTATCACAACTGAAGCCATATTTTAGACAATATCCTTTCTCCTTAATTAACTCCTTTCACCTGGCCAAAATGTGGCAGCAGCTTCTTCATAGGCAGATGTAGCCTCTCCAGTAATTTTAATATTTTTCAGTCCAAACCTATTAGTGAATCTGTTACTTTCTATTGGTGAATCTGTTACAATCTCTTACTGCAGTAAATTGTTTTTGTGTCACTTCTTTCAGGGGTTCTCTTGCTGAGATCTTTGTATAGGCTCAGTGCTTTCAGGCACCACCCATTGCTGTCAATCAGAACATACATCAGCTTATGTTTTCCACCTGCAAATATAATTCTTTTTCCATCATAATTAAGCACTTGTCACTCATTGTGGCCATAAGTTTTGCAGTTTGAGGTATCACAGCAAAACTTGCACACATTTCTTCTTCACAATTTCATTGTGGTGAGAAGACTTTTTCTTACCACAAATCTTAGCAACCTCAGCATACAGTTATTTCTTTCTTTCCTGATTAGGTTGAGAACTTTCACCTTTTTACTTAAAGTACTTCTGCTTCTCTTTGGCATATCTGGATGGTTAGCATCACTCTTACTGCTCTGTCATTTTGGGACTATTATGAAGTAAAATAAGGGTTATTTGAATACAAGCATTCTTCGCAATCAATCAGATAACTGAGACAGCTACTAAGTAACTAACCATCAGGGAATGTCTACAGCATGAATACCGTGGTCAAAGGGATGATTCATGTCCCAAGTGGGATGAAGCAGAATGGTGTGAGATTTGATCATGCTACTCAGAATGGTGTGCAACTTAAAATGTATTAATTGTTTATTCCTGGAATTTTTCATTTAATATTTTCAACTTGCAGATGACCACAGGTAACTGAAACTGCACAGAGCAAAACTGTGGATAAAGGAGACTACTGTATTATGAGGTGTGGAAAACTATATCCCAAAGTATGGAACTTTGGCATGCTGAGTATTTTGAACTAAAGATTATTAAAACTTGTCACAAACAGCCTCAGAACCAAGTACTTTCTGTCATCTCCTGCCCTTCTGTGCATTGTCCCTCCTTTGCCCCCAAAGCAAGTCATAGACACCAGAATTCCTCTTCCCTAAGGTTGGTCATAGGAACTAGACTTCATTACCCAAAGCCAGTCATAAGAACCAGAATCATTACTCTAACTTTCTTCTATCTTTCTAAGGGATGGCCATATAGAAATCATTTAACTTACCCTTGTTTGATTGTAGGTCATAAAATTCTCATTCCAGAAAGATCTTGCCTTACACATGAGAGAAATAAATGCTTTCATGCAAAGGACAAAATAAATTGGAACAGAGTGGCCTTGCTGGGGTTTCCCAGCATTAGTTTATATACTTTTTTGGTCCAACCATATTTTTACAGAGCTGTTCAGTCTTTCTTGAATCTTAACATAAAAATATACAGTTTCTCCAGTATCTTTAGGTCTTCATTCTGAAGGCTCCCATGTCATGTAAAACTTTGGCTAAATAAATATTTTATGCTTTTCTCTTGTTAACCTATCTTTTGTTAAAGGAATGTCAACCTTGACTCTTATTATGGATGAGGAAAGACATCACACATTTCAACCTCTACAGTATTATACTTGCCACTACCTGTCTTTTGTTCAAGATAGTGTGCATAAGTGTGATTTCCACTGGTAGCCTGTGACAAATGAGAACAGAGTATGTTTTGTTTATCACACAGTAGATGATCAGTGCTACAAAGTATTCCCGAGGCTTCCATTAGTGAAATTATTTAGAATAACAATCACTGTCATCACTGTTCTAAGTATGGTGCTGGACGCTTTTAATGCATTCTATAATTTACTCTTCACAATACTTGTACAAATCTAATTGTACTATTAAATTAAATTATTTAATAAAAAATTAAATATTAAATAAATATTAAATAATATTTAATATTATTAATATAAATATCAAATATTATATATACATATATAATATATAAAATATTAAAATATTAAAAATATTAAATAATATCAAATATTAAAAAATATTAAATAAAAAATTAAATTATTTAATAAAAAAAAACTATTAACCCTAACCCTAAAAGAACCCAGATCTGCCTAATTCTCAGGCCTGTTAAAACACCATACTAACCTACCCCCCAGAGTAACCAGTATTGACTTATCATCCTTCTATAGCTGCTGTAAATACAGTTTCTGTTAGAATCTAGTTTTTTCCAGCTTTGTTTCATTCAGGCTAATACTGAAATGAATTTGTATAATTCATAAAGCCCACACCAACTATTGGTTTGAGTATGAAAGAGGGGGAATGGATGAAATTAAGATAAAAACAATCCTGAAGGGTGCTGGGACATGATACAAATCCGCGGGAAATGATCCTCCAGTGTCCACAGAATCTTCAAAATATGATAAAAAATATTCTTGAGGTAAGAGATGGGGAAAAAACAGCCAAGAAAAAGTTATTACATTCTGTCCAGCCACATGTTTAGGCTTGCCAAGTGCTTGCTTGGACATCATTTTTGTGAAAGAGCAGAAGAAGGAAAGACCTTAACCAATATGCTCAGTTTCCTTAACTACTAAAGGAAGGCCAGAGGGGCCCAGTTTCCTGAACTCAGCACCACAAATCTCTATTACTACATAGGAACCGACCAAGACCAGTCCAGCATTGACTTCTCTAGAGACAGTGGCACCTCAGTGTCCTTTGCAGTGACAGAATTCATTTGATGCTTGAAGGTTGTATTAGGCTTGTGACACATAGATGCATTTTTTATCAAAGATGTAAAAAATATTAGAAAATAAACCCACCATTGCTTGTTAGCCAAAAGCATAGATCATGTTTTTGAACAAATAGCACAGTTTCCCTTCAACCTGAACACTCTTTTTATCCAGAAAAATGAATTGCTTCTCTATGTTATTATGGCCAGTAACAATAAACATGGGACTTTACAAAATTCATTTATAAGTCATATTTTAATGCTGCATATCAGATACAAGATAAGTCTTTTTCTTTTCTTAATAACTTGTATCAAATCACTTTTTGCTCATATTTTACATTAACAATTTTTAATTTTTCTCAGGAATTGTTTTAAATAAATCATTTGGTGGTGTTCAATTTGTAAGCCCCATAATTCTCTGTGTTCACACAGTCAGCCAGTTCTAAAACCATCTTAGATTATTGTTCAATCCCAGGCACTTGGAAGACTTCAAGAAGCTTCTTCTTCAAATACATTTAATCAGCTGCAAACAGATAAACCATCATATAATGCATACTTAACATGTAAAAACGTATGTGCAAATACTTGTGGAAGTATATATCTATATAAAAAATATATGCTACCAAATTATGGGAGGTGAAGGATAAAGCTTGAGAAAGTGTTGCTTCCATTTTTCAGAGATGCTGAAAGATTGCAGGTGCTGATAGGGTTTTTAACTTTATCGAGGCCTTTAGAATTTTATGTTCTTCAGGGTATAAAATAGAGCTCTAGAAAGAGGAAGAAGTCATTTTTTTTTCCAAATGGGTCTGCTGGCCTTTCAGAAGTGAAAACAAACTGAACTTCTTGGGTGCAAGAGGAGATGCCACTACAAAGAAAGAGGATGTCCTGCTGAGACACACTCAGTCTTCACTGTTCTGGAAGAAGGTAAACTGCCTGGGAAGGCAGTTAGACTGACCCCATTCTAAAGAGTAGGTACTCAGAAACCAGATACAGCCACTTTTGGAACCTGGAGCAAAGTAGGTATCCTGAGCACACTAAACAAGCTTGGAGTTGAGGGCAGTTGAAGCAGAGGGAAGGTACTCATGTGGAAAGACAGATAGGAGGTGTAGATACAGGAAGGCAGTCAGTAGGTTCCAAGTCCTGCCTGAGGACTGGGTTCTAGAACTTGAGACCATATTTAAATTGTTAAAAGCACAGTCTTTAGTCATACAGACCTAGATATAAATTTTAGCCTGGACATTTGGAGTATGGCCTTGGGAAAGTTTCTTTAACTCTCTGATTCTCAGTTACATATATTAGAACAGTCATAATTGTAGCAGTTCTCCTAAAATTTTAGGCAACATTGAATTAGTTAATGTAAGGTGCTTTGAATAGTGCATAACTGGGAGTGAATGTTCAAAAACTACTGGCCAATATGAAAATCAGAGGGGGGAATGGACAAACCAGGCAGGCTCCAGAGCTGGCAAAACTAGGTAATCAGATACCAGACGGATCAGTGTTTGATCTCACATCTTCAGTTGAGTTTTTAGAACTTTAACATTGGATTAGAGTGGGATTTTATGCTAGGGTATCTGACATGTTTTGCCAGGACTACCAAAATACCCTTCATTGTCTGGGAATGAGTCTCTGGGCTTGGGGATTGTGAGGAGATAGGGCTCAGTTGGTTCAGCTATGGAGAAAAGAAGCCCGGATGGGCAGAGCACTACACACTGCACCATCTTTGCAGCAGCAGCCAAAATACTGGCAGAAACACTTTGACGCAGTCACACTTCTCATTCTTAAATTACTGTAATCCAAGCCATCATCAGCTTTTGCCTGGATTATTTTAAATGGCTTCTGTGTTTACCTTTACTCCCTTTGTCCAAAATCTTTTCTCAAAATGCAGACATAGTAATCCTGTTAAGCAATATTCTCAGCTGATACATTAGCATGACTTTAGGACATTTTGAATACCTTATTCCAACAAGTTGAATTGGAACCTTTAGTGTAAAAATTTGCTTCACTGCTGAAAACCTTTAGTGTCTTCCTCTCTCTCAGAGCAAAACAGGAGCTTTTTCCAGGGCCAATATGATCAGTTGGTTGTCTGTTATTCTGATTTAATCTCTTGCCACTTTCCTTGTTTCTCACTATGCTCCAGACACACTATCCTCTTTGCTCTTTTTTTAATGCGCCAGGCAAGTGTCTACTTTGAATACTTACTTTGCACTTATGTTCCCTCTACCTAGTGCACACTTTCCCAGACGCTTGCAAAGTTCATTCCCTCACTTCAGTCAGCCAGGTCTCTGCTTAGGTGTCATTTCATCAGAGATAATTTTTATGACTAGTATACCTGGAGTAAAACCCCAGTCACTCCAAAATGCTTTATTTTTTTCAGGCACTATAATTACCTGACATATTTTAGATCAATTTGATACTATTTCTTCCACTGAAATGTAAGATCTATTAAGACTGTGGTTTTTGTCTGTCTTGTTAATGACTATGCCCTTAGCTCCCAGAGCTGTCTGGCACATAATAAACACTCAATAAATATATGTTGTTGGTTGATTGAATGAATGAGTGAGTAAATCTTTTTCCAATTCCCTAGGCTCTGAGTGTATGGGGAAAGCCATAAGCAGTTTCTAGGCTTTGACAATACACATTCAGCAGATTGCTAAGTAGAATTGGTGTACAAAGTCTAAGCTCATGACTACATTAATTATTTGAAAAGCTATTAATGGTCATTATGTCCAGATGTGTTCTGGTTTAATGGTCATAGAATGGATTCCTAGCCATCTTAAAGCCTGTTGATGGTACATAACCTGATAGGTTCTGCAAAACCTTATCTAGAGTTGTGAAGTGAAAAGATTTCTGAGCTTAGCTCTGACAATGTAGCAGATGGCTATGCAAATGTGGTGTCTGATAGTAATACCACATTTGCATAAGTACTGCATTTTCAAAGACGTTTATGACTTTATATAAGGCTGGACTAGAAATGGGGTATAATGGGCTTCTCGTTAGTCCTTCAATTAATGTGATTCCAGTTTAGGATGGGTCTACATTGCTGACGTTTGCCCAGTAAAGTTTTGTGAAACTGCCATGTGGATCCAAGTGGATCTGGAAGTAGCATAACGCTTCCAAAAACTAGCTATCACTTGTCATCACTGGGGGGTGACCGAATTGGCCCTCAGTGCCACTTTTCTGCTTTATTTCTGCTCTACCCAACCTGGCTCTTCTGGACAGTACACTGTCACAGGAGCAATCCTGCTTTAAACATTACCATTTCTACATCTATGTTTCTGGAGTATTCTCTGAATATAAAACTTTGTACAATCTCTCCTGTATGTCTGAACTCTAGTTGCTCTCCAGTGCCAGACCAAGTAACCCCTTTTCAGTAACATCTTCTCTGACTATCCCAGATCAAACCAATGACTCCTGTGAACTACAGTAGGAACCCCTGTCCATGCCATCAACCAAGGCCTCCAGTAGCTTTATTTCTGGACATCATATTCATTATGAAATTTCCATTCTTAATTCTGCTGTTTCCTAGCTCCATTTCTTAGATGCATGACCTTAGGAAACAGACTTCACTTTTAAGTTGCTCATACATTAGTAGTTAAACAAAAGTAGTCCTAGAATTAAAATTAATTCAAATCCCGCTAAAATTCTTTTCAACTCATAAATTTCACAAGCAAATTCACAAGTAAAATAACTGACGGACAAAACAATTTCATTATTAAAAGAAGATAAGGAAATGCAAATATTCAATAGGATAACTTTCACAATGTTTATCAGCCAATGAAAAATTAATCAGCTTACAAAGAATTAGGAAAATGTAATGCATAACCAGGAGAAAAAGTAGTTTAAAAAAAGCAAACATATATATGACATAGATGGAATAAACACACAAAGATATTGTAACAGCATTATAAATGCATTAAAGAACTTAAAGAAGCCATATACATAATGGGGAGAAGTTTAGTCATTAAAAAAGGACTAATCATAAAACTAATAATTAAGAAAGAACTTCTAGAGTGGAAAACACAATAGTTACAATGAAAAGATAGTCTTAGGAACATATTAAACGTTGAAGAAGAAAAGATCATTAAACGTTGAAGACTTAGCAGTAGAAACTATACAAATAGAGACACAAAAAGAAAAATGATAAAAAATAAACAAAGAGAACTTTACTGATCTGTGGAACACTATCAAGAGATGAAGCAAATGCATAATCACAGTCTCAGAAGTGATGAGAGGAGTCCAGAAAAATATTTGAAGAAATAATGGCTGAATATTCTCTAAATTTGAAAAAAGGTAGAGACATACAAATATAAAGTCAACTGAGCACAGGAAAAAAAGAGGATAAAATATAAAGTAACTCACGTCAAAACCCATAATAATAAATTTGTTGAAAAACAGTAATAAAGAAAAACTATTAAAAGCAGTTAGAAAAAAAGTTACATACAGGAGAATAAATATAAAAATAAACATTGATTCTCTACTAGAAACAATGTTGAGAACAATAAATACTGATTCTACACCAGAAATAATGTTGAAGAAAAAAAAATCCTGTCAATCTAAACAGTTTTTCATACAAACAAAGGTGAGAGCATCACTCACCAAAAGACCAACACTATAAGAAATTTTCTTCAGGCTGAAGGAAAATAGTACCTGTCGAAACTCAGATCTACATGAAAGAATGAACAGTGGTTGAAATTATAAATTATTTTCTCATTAGAATTGTATACCAATAACTGCTTAATGGTATAAAAATAGTAATGTATCATGAGGAAAATAATATGTGTAGAGATAAAATGTATCAAAACGATAACATAAAGTTTTGGGTAAATGTTATAAGATTCTAATATTATACATGAAGTGATATAATATTATTTGAAGTAGACCATGAAAAACAAAAAGTGTGTATTATAAACCTTAGAGCAACAATCAAAAAGAGAAAAAAATAAAATGAATAAAAATAAGCTGGGGCTTCCGGGTCAAGGTGGCGATGACATAGGTGGAACTGTGAGATTCTCTGAATGTGAGGTCCCCAAAAAGTCTCTGGCTTCCCTTCCCCCACCCACTCATCCACAGCCAGACGCATTGGTCTGAGGCCCAGGGACCCTCAGTCCCACGCAGGGCCGGCTACTGAGTCCCTAGCTGCTCCCCTGCTGGTAGGAAATCTTGGGTCTCAGCTCCCTCCCTGGCTCCAACATACCCAGACCCAGCCTCAGATCACCCGGGAACGCTCTGGCCACCCACCCATCAGAGAAGCTGATTCCATCTCTGACTGAAATATGCTGGGAAGAGTCCAGGGCCACTTTTGCCGGAGCTTGGGAGCTGGAGCTCTGAATCCCAGAGCTCTAACCCCGGATAGAGCACCAGCCAGTGGTGCGCCTCGGACTCAAAAAGCGGAGAGGAAGGATCTGTGAGGGTGAAACTATTACTTCAGCCATTCCTCCAGGCAGAGACTTGTGTTGCCCTGCCCACCTACAAGCAGGCTCCACCTCGGTTCCCAAGGAAACGTCACTAAGCAGAAGACAAAGCCACTCCCCTGGGAAATAAGTAACAGCCGTCTCAGATTACAGCTCAGAAGAAGAAATCCAAGCCTCAGTAAATGGAGTTCTCTGCATTGAAAATAAGGGGAGAGGCTAAAGAGCAGAGATGAACAGATTTTAGACCCTCAGGAAAGACCCAAGAGCTAGTCTGGTTTTTTACTTTGACTTTTGATTTTATCACTTTGACTGTTTTGCTCACTTCACTTAGCTTATTGACTTACAGTATCT
>CAUYQG010062317.1:0-15098 GCA_963574415.1 Tarsius wallacei | reverse complement strand
CCCGGCTAATTTTTTGATTTATTGTAGAGATGAGGTCTCGCTTGCCCAGGCGGGTCTCGAACCCACGGGCTCAGGCAATCCACTCACCTCAGCCTCCCAAAGGCGCGGGATTACAGGCTGAGCCACCGAGCCCGGCTCCTTTTATCTTTAAACTGTCTCTCTGGATTTTCCTTTTTTTAAACTGCAAGACACATTAGTCCCAGGTATTTCATCTCTGGCTGTTTTCATTCTCTTTTCCATCCTGAAAAGAATTACATCAGGGGTAATAGTATAGTTTTTCAGTCTAAGGATGGTAAGAATAGCTAACATTCATTGAGTACTTGTTGTAGTCCAGAAGCTTTTCTACATGCTCTGCGTCTGTTAATTCCTTCAGTTTTCACACACTCCTAGGAAGTTCATAATTTCCTGTGGCCCGTGACTCTTGATTCAGTTCTCAGGTTAACGACTGACGCTTCAAGATCAACTTTAAAATCAGTTTGCCAAATTTCAAAATAAAATTCGAGTGGAACTTAGATTGAGATTGTGTTAAACTGATATCGTTTCTTTGGGACCAATGGCATCTTTATGATATGATATGTTCTTACCACTCAAGAACAGCTATTAACCTAAAGCCCACCCCTCTTTTTTTTTTTTTTTTTAAAGATAGGCTTTATTTTTAGAGAGGTTTTAAGTTCACAGAAAAATTGAGCTGAAAGTTTAGAACGTTTAATAAGCCCCCAGCAATTGCTTGATCATATGATAAGAATAGGTTCAGTTTTGCGAGAAGCTACAAAACTGTTTTTCAAATGGACGGTACCCTTTTGCAGGCCTGCCATCAATGAACGAGAGTTCCTTTTGCTTTGCAACCTCGTCAGCATTTAGTATTGTCAAGTTCTAAATTTTGACCATTCTAATGAATCTGTAGAGGCATCTCATTGTTGTTTTAATGTGAAATTCCTTATTGGCATATGATATTGTGATATTGGTCGTCTTTTAATTCATCTTCTCTTTTAAAAATCACTTTTGGTAAGGTTATGTAGTTCTCTACATGTGGGTTTCACACAGTTTGTAGTGAATTTGGTGACTGTTTTTTCCAGAGATGATTGCCATGTGATTTACCATAATACATGCTCTCGCAGAGTCTCGCCATGCCTCTATCGAGAGGGAAAGTCTAATTCCTCTCTCCTTTACCGGGGTGGGTTTGTGACTCGCTTGTAACCGATAGAATGCAGCAGAAGTAATGCTGCGTGACTTTTGAGGCTGGGATTTTTATGACACAAAATGCTTTTCCTTTCCATTCAAGGCTAGGTCATGATGCAGATTTCACTTTTTTTTTAGGTGGAATACATACCCTTTAGCTGCCACGTAAGAAGCCTGATTACTTGAGGCTGCCATTTTGTGAGGAAGCTCAAACTAGCACATGGAAAGACGAGCTGAAGTCCTGATAGGAAGGAAGAAAGAAGGAAGGAAGAAAGGAAGGAAGGAAGGAAGGAAGGAAGGAAAGAAGGCAGGAAGGAAGAGACGTCAGCTCATAGCTGCTCCCAAGACGGCTCTTTCATTTTCAGCCACCATCTGACTGTCACCTCAGAGAAGCCCCAAACCCAAATCTTCTTGCTGAGGTCTTTCTGAGTGCCTGACCCTACGACATCATGAGAGACAATGACATGATTGTTATTTTTGTAAGCCACTAACTTTGAGAGTGATTTTTTACATAGTGATAGGTAACTAGAACAAGTTTATTTCTGAATTCTTTTATTTTAGATTGCTGTTGTAATAATTTTTTAAAATTGAATTTTCTTTGTACTTTGTCTCTGTAACCATTCTTGTCTTTTGTAATTTTATGTCTCACGCAACTTAACACATTTGTACATTAGATAGAGTAATGCTACTTTTAAAATGCTTTCATTTGCTAAATTTGAGGTTTTTTTTTTTTTTTTGAGTTAGAGTCTCACTGTTGCCCAGACTGGAGTGCAGTAGCCACTACCGGCCACTGCAGCCTTGACCTGCTGGTCTCCGACTATCCTTCCGCCTCAGCCTTCCAAGTAGCTGGAACTACAGGTGCGTGCTACCGCACCTGGCTAATTTTTGATTTATTGTAGAGATGAGGTCTCGCCAAGTTGCCCAGGCGGGTCTCGAACCCGCGGGCTCAGGCAATCCACTCACCTCAGCCTCCCAAAGGCATGGGATTACGGGCTGAGCCACTGAGCCCGGCTTTAAATTTGAGTTTTTGATCTCTCAGCTAATGAACACACAGCTTAAGTTGTTTTAAACGCTGACCTGCCTACTTGACACCACTAGTTGAATTTTGCAGTTTGGATATTTTGGGGTTTATATTTGTGAAAATACTGGAGTATTCATTGCATTTTTTCCCTTGTCATTTTGTAAAATAGGTGGAAAAAATGAAAATGTTGATACTAGTGATAAGAAGTACAGGTCTCTTAAAACTAGTTATAATTAAGGCAAACGTAAAAATAGTCAGACTTGCAAGAAAGCTCAAACCAGCCTCAACTGAGCATTCATTGTTCATATGTAGTTATGTTCTACTGTGATGGAAAGGGACAAAATTAAAGCATCTATATGAAATGTTCGAAATATAGTGTTATAGAATGTGCCTCAAAGGTGAGCTTCAAATGGGGATTTTATAATTATGACTCTGGGCTCAGTAGAGCTATTATTCTATTCAGCTCTAGTAGTAGTGAAGATTTTACTAAATAAATATGCTTCTGAATCCCAATGGAAGGAAGATGCTTACCTGAGATAATGACACAATAGTGGGAGAAACCTGTGTATACAAAGGACGAATGAGTTTGATCCTGAGATATCATAGAGAAGCCATGATCCCCTTTACATTACAGTTCCTGCAGTGAGAGAAGAGGATCAGGAGTCAGAGGAAAGGAACATGTTAGCTTTTAGGGGTTAGTGTGAAAATGCACATGAATGATTCATTTTAATTGCCTTGCTTCCTACCCAATTTACCAAAGAAACACCTCTGTTTACCCAAGATGTTCATAAAACTTTTGATGTTACATGATACAGTCTCTCTTCTTTTTATTGTGTGGATTTCATTGTTTGACTTTGGTGGTGTTTTTCAGATACGTTATATATAAGTTGTGAAGAGGTCTGTGAAAGAAAGGTATTGATTTTGCACATTAATTTTGGAAAAAATTTTCTTAAAGACTCACCTTACTATTTTAATGACTTTTCAACAGATTATCTTAGCGTTTCCAGGTAGACTGTCATATCATCTGTAAATAATGAAAAATGTGTTCCTTCCATTTTAAAATGTATTATCTTGTTTTCAATTTATTATCTTACTGTGTTGGCTAGCATTTACAAAATAATGTTTAATGCAGCAATGAAAACGAATATCCATATCTTGTTTCTGATTTTAATTTCTAGTTTTCACCATTTATTAAGCATAACACTATCTCTTAAATCGAAATTTGTATTTTATAAAATCAGATTAAGAAAGTAATCTTGTATTCATTTAGAAATTGAGGTAATTGAGAACTGCAAGCTGTGTTTTAAAGTAAAATAGTTGGATATAAATATAATTTTCTAGTTATTTCTTAGCTTCACATTTTTATACTTGACATTTAGAAGTCTTTAGATATGCGTAACAAAGATTAGGTAGCTTTTACTTATCAACTTGACTGGTGACGACTTCTTGGTAGAATCATACTAAGTTAGAAGGCCACCAGCGGTTATCCACGCCTGGCATGGCTGTGTAGATGACGAAGGAAGAGAAGTATGCAGTTAGGTCACAATAGAAAGAGAAGTCATGAGTTGCTGTTTGCCCTTTCATTTTAGCCAGTGGCAAAGATTTGGCTGATAATTTAGACCTGTGTCTATCCTAAAATAAACAAAACATGCGTTCCTTTCAAAATCTTTGAAATTTTGTTAGAAGTGGTTATTATTACAAACCTTGAAAAAAGGCACTGCATGAAATCATGCTAATTATTTTCAGTTGTTCTGTTTAAAACACGTCTATGGATGCAGAGTCCCAAGGCCTGGGAAAGAAGAGTAAATGTGATTTGGGGATAGGAACAATTTATCTAAACTGTTGGTAGTGATGAATAGGAGGTCTAAGATCCAAAGATTCTGTAATATTGAGCTAAGTACTCTACATGAACTCTCAGCAATGATTTTGCGTCTCTTGATTATGAGGCTTAACTTGTATGAAGACGAGTAAAGATGCATTATTGAATAGATTTAGTGTTTACAATGCAAATTCCAGGGAGGCTATGTTTTTCCTAGAACGGCTTCTAATGAGGTTAAGTTTGAAAATCTGAGACTAAATATGCAAACAGATGAGTTTGCATCGTCAAGTGTGCACAATGCTGATGCTGGGTGTTATCTCTATCTGTAAAATTAATTGTTTGCAATGCTAAGCCTATTAAATAAGGTTTATTTACCTCAAATAATAGTAATTAAAAAAAAATAATGCACGATTGGCCAACGAACCAAATATATAAAGGGCTGTTTCTTCCTTGAGTGAAAGAGTTGCTTTCCCAGGTGGAAAGTGAAACATTTTTTAAAAAAATAATTTTATGTAATTTTGAAAGTAAACTTTTACAAGTGAAATGAATATTGTAACGAAGGGCTGGGAAACTGATGTAAAAACAAAACGAAAGAAGCAGTAGAAAGGTCTCATCATAAAAACTAGTTCTAAAATTTACTTTTGCGTATTTTTTAACCTTGAAAATTACTGAGAGTGGGAATGATTTGGTAACATGAAGCAAAGGCCAATGATTTGGAAATGAACCAGTTTTCCAAAAAAAAAAAAACAAAAAACATGAGCTTCCAATCAACCTGAGTCAACGATAAGCAAGTCCCCTCTGTTTTAACCCTATAGGGAAAGTAATGTTGAAATGGCCAGTGTTTCTGTTTTGGTCAGCCCTTTGCTGCCTATCAAGGCAATCTCCTCTACTCAGCTCGTTGGAATACTCATTCTATTTTATAAAATGAGGTGTTGCTCGTTACTAGAATTGCAAATCAAAGCCAACTTTATCTTAAAGCTAAATGGTGTTTGCTGTCAATGGACTTGGATTGAAGTTCGGGATCTGCCACTCACAAGCTGATCACATCAGTAGTACTTAAACTTCTCAGGGTTTAGGTGATACATGGAAGATGCTTAGCAGAGTCCCAATAGAGTCCCAATAAATGTTGTTATTAAAGAGTAGTGATGCCTAGAGCAATGAATTTAAACCATGCCCAATTTTAAGTGAGGAGCTTGAGAATCTTATAGTTCTATTAGGGAGGTATAGAAGCTGTGACCAAACCAAACTTGGGTATCACTCACCTGGTGCAGTAACGCCAAACGCTGACATCAAGGTTTGCAGCGAGAGAAAGACACGCATTGATCGTAGGATGCCAAGCAAGGATAACGGGCAGCTGATGCTTAACTCCTAATGGCTTGCAAGCAAGGGTTTTTAAAGGCAGAGGTAAAGAGTTAAGAGCAGGAGAATTTGTGGAACTTCCTTATCCATATTCTGCTTCTAGACTGTCTGAGGTCTGCGTGATAGCAGTTGGTATTTTCCATCTCATAAGAGTCCTGGTGTCTGGAAAACAACTCAAAAACAATTTGTCTTTAGTTTATACAGGGAACCAAGCACCTTGTGACTCTGACTTTACCTGGGTGACTATTGTGGATGCTATTTTTATCTTCTTGTTTAGGAGATTGTTCATTTACTTTTCTAATTGTTGGTTGCAGGGTTTGCTAGGTGCCTGGAATTTCCCGTGAAAAAACTCAAAATTCTGTATTTATTTCTACACTTCGTAGGAGTATAGGGATCCTGGCAGGACCCCAAAAGGGGTCCCTGTTCTATCTCGAAGCAACTATAATATTTTGCTAAAATGTACTAGATTTTAGTGATGTTCACAGGTATCAGGTCTCTAAGACTTTGATCACATTGTGTCAATAATTTATACAAGTGGAAAAGGCTAGATGTACTTTCATGATACTACCTATTTACAATAATTTGTGTGACAAGATCTTTGACTATGTGCATTGGTATACTGAAAATACTGAGTTCTGGAAGTGACAATTTCAAAATATTACTGGTATTAAATGAGGCTTTGAACATATGCACCTTTGAATGAGACATTCAGCAAACGGTGTGGGGCTTAGTGAAAGCTGAAATTAAAAAAGCAAGAAAAATGTGAGACAGTATAAAGTGGTGGAGAAAAATCATTGAGCCCAAAGCCTGATGACCATGAATGAACCCAGGAAATTGACTGCCATCTTTTCCATGTTGTCTGTGTTCTGAGTTCTAGACAACTGATTTATAAACCTACTTGAAAACCAAAACCTATTTGCATCTTGGAGAAGACAGGTACTAGAATGATGCTGGATTTTAGTAGTAATCCAGCTATTCCAGAAAACTTCCAGGTTTCTGACTAGAGTTTTAGAAGTGCTTTACTATTTTGAGAAGAATAAAAAGAAGCAGGAATATGGTATCTGTAGTCATAAAGGAAGCTCTTTTGAGTAAACTATTAAGATCATTTTAGCCCAAGAAAGTCACACGAGACCGATCACCTCCCTAGCATTTCCTCACATAAGAAATGTTCTCCACAATTTCTTTTAGCTCATGAGACTTGCTTTGATGCCTTCTGAAATACGAGGGAACATAGCTGTGCTACTGGCATGCCAAATTTTCTGTAGTTTTTGCAACCATGGCAAGCTTTTTCTGATTTCCCTGCCTGACTACATGAATTTTCTCTGACTAGAGAACGTTTTCCTGTTATACCCACTCCTTCAATTTGTTCATTTTCCTTTGCTCAACCTTCAAGACTCACTTCAAATGCTGTCTCTGATTCTATGGAGAGACTTCAGAAGCCAGCACATACTTCATTTTGACTCATTTTCAAAGCCAATATTTATTGAGTACTCCCTATATATAAGACCCTGTACTAGGAGCTGTCAGGGAATAATAAAAGTACAAAGCAAAACCCTCCTCCTCCCTTCTTTGTTTCAAGAATAAAATGGGCGGCAGAGCACAATGGCTCACTCCTGTCATCCCAGCTCTTTGGGAGGCTGAGGTGGGAGGATCGCTTGAGCCCAGGAGTTCAAGACCAGCCTGGGCAACATGGTGAGATTCTCCCTCATCTCTACAAAAAAAATAAAAAAATTAGCCCGGTGTGGTGGTGCACGCCTGTAGTCCCAGCTACTCAGGAGGATGAGACAGGAGGATCACTTGAGGCCAGGAGTTCGAGGCTGCAATGAGCCAGGATTATACTATACTCCTGTCTGGGTGACAGAGTGAGACTTGGCCTCAAAAAAAAAAAAAAAAGAAGGAAAGAAAAAGAAAAAGAAAAAAAGGAAAGTGCAAAACGGAGTATAACATGAGAACGAATAGTGACAAGGTTGTTCTCTATTCTATAGGAGTTGAAGGAGAAAACACTTTCTGTCAGGAGAAAGAAGTGGGGGACAAAGGGAGCTTCATGGAGGAGACACCTCAGAGCTGGATCGAAAAGACTGGGAAGGGTGTTTTTTCCTTTGTTTGTTTTTTGGTTTTGGTTTTTGAGTCAGAGTCTCACTCTGTTGCCAAGACTGGAGCGCAGTGGCATGCTTATGGCCACCACAGCCTTGACGTGCTGGGCTCAGGCTATGCTTCCAACTCAGCCTCCCAAGTAGCTGGGACTACAGGTGTGCCACACCATGCCCGGCTAATTTTCTGATTCATTGTAGAGACTTGGTCTTACTGAGTTGCCCAGGCTAGTCTGGAACCCTTGGGTTCAGACAGTCCTCTCAGAATAGCTCACCCTTATTGAATTTCTGTTTCGTTCTTTTTAATCCACTCCTCACCCACTCAATGTGGTTGAGAGTGAGTAGACCAGTTTGACTAGAGAATAGGTTATGTGTAGGTGAGTTGGCGAAGATCAGACAGAAAAACAATTTTGTGTGCAGTTGTGAAGAGCCTTAAACATTGGATTCAAAAGTCTTAATTGTATTTGGTAGTCACAGGGAGTTACCCAAAGTCGTTGACAAGGGAAATTATGTTATCAAGAGGGTGTATTACTAGATAGATTGGTCTGGAAGCGAATTAATTAGGTACGGTGCTTTAGGAGGGTGGGGGTGAGAAAACCGAAGAAGATATTCTCTTCATCAGGTGAGAGACAGCGGTCTCTCTAGAGGACTGATAGCAATGAGAAAGGTAAAAAAGGAAATAACATTCACAATGGAAGAGGTGTATCTTCTTTCTTTCTTCTAGGCTACCAGAGTATATTAGCATGTCAGTACTTTTTTCTTTTAGAATATGAACAATAACTCCTGTTTATATGAACACTTCCTATGTATATGATGATTTACATGTATTATATTTATAACCACCACAAACAGCTCATTGAGGTATCTATTATGCCCACATTACAGATGAGAAAACAGAGACTCAGTTAAATGACACACCAAATATTAATTACATGGCAAGTAAATGTTACAGCCAGGATTTGAACCCAGCTCTCTCTAACACCAAAAACACAGATGCTTTTCTTATTACAGAAAGTTGACTGAGTCCCAGCTACTCAGAAGGCTGAGTTGGAGGGATCCCTTGAGCCCAGGAATTCGAGTCCAGTCTGGGGAACACAGTGAGACCCTGTCTCTCAAAAAAAGAGAAATATTTAGACTTTTTTGTGAAAAGAGTATGTTTTAGTTTCCCCTGAATATATTATTTTGTAAAAGGACTTGAAAATGCTTTTAGATTGAAGAATATGGAGTCAATACATTAACTAAGTCTGAGCAGGTACATCTCATTTTTCCCATAATCAGGAACATTTTAAAATTATGCAAAATCATGCATTGTATTTGCCAGATTTTACGACTAGACAGTATTTTGTACAAATGGAATTTCAAAGGTTGTACCTTCCTTATGATAAGCTCAGGTCCTGAGGCAACCCTTTAAGTAATTGGCAAAAGCCAAGTAACGTATAAAGGATTACATTCACACCGACTCCTTTACAAGTAAATTTTCTGATGCAACATGTCTCTTAAATTAAGATATTGAGACTAGAACAGAGTCGAGTCCATCAGTACAGTATTCCATTCAGTGAGTGTCTGCAGACTTTTACCAGCACTAAAATCCATTTTTGTATTCTCTAATTTTTAAAAGTCATCTTTTGATGACAAGCATTATTTGAATCAGAAGGCTGGTTGAGTTGGTCATGTCTTTCCATCAGGCAAATAATCATTTTTCTTATTCAGCTTCAAGGAACAAAATCAATACGGGGAACACATTGGAAAATTCTATTTAAATATTTCCAGGAGACAAGGCTTGGAGAGACTTTAAATATGGTCCTAATGTTAGTTAGAATGCAGGATGCCCTGACCTTCTGGGAATATAATCCTAGTATTTATTTTCTTTTCCTTTTCTTTTTTTTTTTTTTTTGGTTTGAGGTGTTATAATCCCTGGGAGTGTGTTATCACCTTTGAATGACAATGGATATCATGGCCCCCACTCCCCACTCCCTAATCTTTTATTATGGCTACCGCAGTCCATCTTCCCCTAGCAGGGACCCTGGGGTCCCGCATTAACGCAGGAGAAAACAGAGGCATTTAACCAGAAGTATCTCCGCATATTTTCTTGGCAGGTGAGGAGCCTGTATTCAGCACTGGGCAATTTCCTGTGTCTACCTGACTCCTACATTCAATGAAATCCCAAATCTCCTGATTTCCATCCTACTCAGTTCTTACTTTACTGTGTGGGACAGATGGAGTCTTTTTCTGGTGCTTTTGGGTCCAGGGGTCATGGCTGAACTTCACCATCACATTGTACTCATTGAGAATCCTAAACTGTCTAGATTTTACAGACCAAGTCAGGATACTGGCTATTGTTCACTTTCTCAGTCATTATTTGGCTCCCTGGGTGTTACGACCAATCCTAAGTAAAGAAGCTCCCAGAATAGAACAGCGCTGTTCTCACCCGGTTTGTCAGGAACACACGATACACTAGCAACAACAAAGAAAAAAAATGCTGGTGAACTGTCATGTAGGTTTCCATTCATTTACTTATTTAGCAGAATTTTATTCAGAGCTTGATGCATCAAGGAGAGAAAGGTCTTCCATCGTAACAGAGAGTAGAGGGGCATTTGAGAGCAAATGACAAGACCTAAGTGTTCTAGTTTTTAAAAAAGAGGGATCAAGACGAGAAAGCGTTAGGGAAGATGCATTTTTGAAAAACGAGTTGTTAGTTTTTAGAGATGGGGTCCCACTATATTGCCAGGCTAAACTCAAACTCCTAGGCTCAAGCCATCCTCCCACCTTGGCCTCCCAAGTAGCTGAGACTACAGGTGCCTGCTACTGTCCCAGGCTAAAGTTGCCATTTTAAACAGATGGCCAGGGTAGGTGTCATCAAGAAGGTGAAAACTGAGCAAAGATTCCAGGTGGCTATTTGAGGCGAGAGTGGAGAGGGCGGGGTGGGGGAAGTGGCAAAACCAGTTCTCAGGGTCTGGAGGGGGAAAGTGCCTTGTGTGTTTGAAGAACAGGATGCAGATGTGGGTGGCTGTAGCAAGGTGGGCGCGGGGGGAGGGCAAGAGGTAGGGTGTGGAAGACACGGAGGACTGCAGCCCTGGGGCCTTGTCATGGTCAAGGCCAAGTCAGCCTTTGTCCTGAGGGAAACGGGCCCCCCTGTGGAGCTCTGGGCAGAAGAGTGGCCAGCTCTGAGGCACGTTTTCCAACGACTGCGCCCACCGATGGTTGGTGAAGTGACTTGAGACGGGGACACCATTTGAAGCCCACTGTGGTACATCTGGGGGGAGATGTCAGTGGCTTTCAGAAGGCGGCCGCTGTGGAAACGGCAGGAAGTGATGGACTTGGGGTCCGTTTTTGGAGTGGAACAAGCAGGAATTCCTGACGGATTGGATGGGAATTGTGAAGGGATTTCGAGGGGAGGTTAGGTGAACACTTTTTGAGATTCAGTTTTTCAGTGTAGTAACACCCTTCATGTGTTTCATAATGGTATTGAGACAAAAATTATGGATGTATCAGCTTGGTAAAAATCACATTTACAAATTATTTTTGTAGATGTATTGTCTTTTGATTTCTACGTCACATTTTAAAATTCGTTTATTGTTATATATTTTTAGAGGCTGGAGTGCATCATTCTATCTCATTGCAGCCTCAAACTCCTGGGCTCAAGCCTCCCTCCCCCCTCAGCCTCCTGAGTAGCTGGAATTATAGGCACATGCCAACCACACCAGGCTGGCTCGTTTTATTTTATTTTCTTGTAGAGGCAGAATCTCGCTAGGTGGCCCAGGCTGGTCTCAAACTGCTGGCCTCCAGTTATCCTCCCACCTCAGCTTCCTAAAGTATGCCACACACCCAGCCACGTTTTAACATTTAAACGTGGACAGAGCTTAGAAAAATGTAGACTCACTTGACCTTTTGCAGTGGTAACAGATTTTACATTTGTTGCGAACTGGAAGAGGCAAGTAGAAAATAAACTGAGTCCAGAGATTTAGTTACCGTGATTCCAGAAGAGCTGGGATTGTTTTTATGCCTAAGGAATACCATGATGATAATTGACATTCATAGCAGTGACTACACATATATATCCACTCAAAAAAAACTATGTGTGGTAAGCCAGTTCCTGGATGGGATTCATATCCAAACCTAAGACCATCAGACACTTAATAAAAGTGAGTAGTTCCTGACCTAGACATTCCAGTTATTGAGGTCTTCCAGTTCTTGTGGGCAGTTTTTACTCAAAGAAATAGATTCATTACTAGAAATTCACAAAAGACAGTGAGGTGTGGTCATGAATCTTTTTTTTTTTTTTACTATCTCAGTGATTGCAAATGTTTTATGGTAATTCATCTTGGGAATTTCCTCAAAGAAGGAAGCAACAAAAATCTGGTATTTAGTTATTTTATTATTAACAATCCTTTTTTTGGTATGCATCTAATAGAGCAATCCTGATCTTCTCAAGGATTCACTTTTAACATGTCCAAGAACTGTTGTCAGTGATAGATGCTTGAGTGCCTATATAATCAGTTATTTACTTTTGACTTTATTTATTTTTCTACATAAAACAAATTTACAGGTAACACAGCTACATAGATATGCTCTAAGAATAAGCATTGATTTTGTAAATTTGTTTTTGAGTCGGGGTCTCACTCTGTCACCCAGGTTGGAGGCAGTGGCACGATTCCACTTATTACAGCCTTGACTTCCTGGGCTCTAGTGATCCTTCTGACTCAGCCTTCCAAGTAGCTGGGACTACAGGTACAAACCACTAAACCTGGCTAATTTTTTATTTTTATTTTTTGTAGAGACGAGGCTCTTGCTATGTTGCCAGGCTGGTCTCGAACTCCTGGGCTCAAGCAATCCCCTGCCTCAACTTCCAAAAGAGCTGGGAATACAGGAGTGAGCTACCTGCACCCTGCCAATTTGGTAAATTCTTAATTTTTTTTCAGTGTAGGCAAAAAGTCTTTAATGTAGCAATTTGTGTGAGGTTGGATAATTTGCACAGAACAAGTCAACAGGTAACAGGGTAGCTGTTAAGTCTTGAGTTTTCTTGGTGATAAAATGTTTCATGGAAACTGCGGCATCTTAAACTAGCCACTGATGGGTTCTTTATCTCATTTATAAAAGGACCTATGAAGATCTCACCTGCCTCAATGCAGGAAACTCGTTTATTCCCAGTGGGCCCTCTGATTCTGTCTTGAGGATTTTCTTGAGTTGACTGCTATGATCAATACTTTTCTTATGACACAGCACAATAAATTGATGACTCTGGCCATAATAAATAGAAATGTCTTATTTGCTGTTATGCACCATTTTTATTTTACATTCATCATCAGCAAAATGCTGCCACAGCAGTGCCAACTACAAGATTGACTCTTGAAACAGTTTTCTCTTTCTATTTCCACCCACTAAACTACTTTAAATCTGTTTCCTTTACTTCCCTGTTCTTAGGCTCATTACAGTTTAAGCATAAGCATGTTATCAATTCTGATCTGGCTTTCTAGTTCACAGTCACTGCATTCCTGCTTAGTTTATATTTTAAAGATCAATACCACTTAATATTTCTTTCTCTTTGTATGACAGACACTTTATGCATTCCCCCAAATCTATGTAAATTATTTGGGAGAATAATCTTTTACTGTTTTATTCAAAGAGCAATCTTCAGTCATTTTAAACTCTCTTTAACAAGTTATTTTTCTGAGTTTTTCAAATTTGGGGAAATTAGAATGTAGCATAATAGGTTTTATTATGAATAGTTACAAAGTAATTTTTTTTTTCTTTTAGTGAGAGATGTGGGCATTCTTTCAAAGCTCCCAGTATCTTGGTGTGCTTCTCATGTAAATATAATTTTCAGTTATCCTTTGAAAGGTAATTTTAAAGTATCTCATTTGAATAATTTGTAGGCACGAGCTCAATATAAAAATTGAAAAATAAGTAAAGAAAATGGATCTTTTTATTAGTCAGCTGAAGGCCAAAATGACAATTGATGTTCTTTGAGAGACTGCACAATTTACTGGGAGACGCTGAGACCCCACACAGGCCTGGCTGCATGCCCCAACCACGTCACTTCACTGCCACTGCCTCATTATCACCCAATGTCCTTCTAGCTGGATTGTCTTGTGGGTCAGTCTATCCTTGTATCCACTGTGATTGCAGCTCACTGTTCCATTCTACTGTGAACTTTACTCCATGCTGCCTTACTCTGAATCCTTCTTTAAATCATATTCCCAGGCAACCCCTTCAGGCCGCCTCCCACTGTGGGACCTTTTCTGTCCTCTCAATAAATCCTGCTTTCTCACTTAAAAAAAAGAAAAGAAAATTAAAAAAAAAATTGTATTCCCAGTGGTTTTATTGTAATGACTGCTCTGGTTGTCTGTTACATTTATTATTTTGGCTAAATAATTAAAGCCTCAGCCAACCCTGAATGCTCTGTTCCCCTTCATTTTCAAGGATACCGTTGAAGGATACACTCTTGTGTTCATACTCAAATAAAGTTAGTAATTTAATTACTAGATTTAAAAAAATCTTGTGTCTATGACAACCCCTAACATTCTTCCTCAAATGAACCCTCCACATTCGATCCAATACTGGCTCATGGCACTAGTGATTACTGTGCAGACTGTCCCATTACTTCCACCCCCAGAGTGTCACACACAGCTTGGGATGCCACCGGATGCTTTGCGAAGATCCTAAAACTTCCAGTTAAGTACTCAGGGCCATCACTGAACGAGTTAGTATCTGGCTCTAAATGATGATGAGGCCACATCTCTTCTGCCTTGCATCTTCTTTGCCTCAGTCATCCTGATAGTGTTCTCAGTTACCCACTGCCATCCAGATCTCCAGACACTTCTCCCTGCCACGCTCTGTTCATTCCTAAGTTCAGTGCCCCTCAACCATTTTGGATTATTACCTCCTTAAAGAGCCTTTTTAGACATTGTTTTTTCTAGTTGTCTTTTCCACCCCTTATCCTCCCTGAAATGTTAACCCTGACAACTATACTTTATATTGGTTAATGTATTCTCACTCTCTCCCTCTCTCTCTGTGTGTATAGTATATACTTGCTTAAGACATTAAAAAAGAGTTAAGTTTATTTTCGCCTCTAAGAACCAATTTTTGTCTTCTTGAGGGCAATATCATCCTACTGAGAATGTGTCACTTCCTCTGAGTCTGATTGTATCTTTCACCTTTCTACCAGCTTCCCAGACATTTCCCCTGTACGAATATTTTGCTCTTATAAATCCATCTGATTGCTGCTGGGCAATTGGGTTGTTTCAGCTTTTGGTTTTTAAGAGCCATGCTTCCTTCTATGCTTCTAGGTGCATTTGTGTGTATGCATCCTGAAATAGGCTGTATGTTTCTCTACATGTGTTTCTCTATTATGTTTATGTAGGAATGAGTTGAATTATTGCATGGTCATAGGGGATTTGTTTTTTTTGAGTTGGAGTCTCACTCTGTCGCCCAGACTGGAGTGCAGTGGCCGCTCCCGGCCACCGCAGCCTCGACCTGCTGGGCTCCGGTGATCCTTCTGCCTCAGCCTTCCAAGTAGCTGGAACTACAGGTGCGCACTACCACGCCCGGCTAATTTTTTGATTTATTGTTGAGATGAGGTCTCGCTTGCCCAGGCGGGTCTCGAACCCGCGGGCTCAGGCAATCCACTCAC